>JAGDQP010056136.1:0-12995 GCA_022664845.1 Lepisma saccharinum
AAAGAAATCGAAGATATGGTTCACATTTTAAGATAATAATTGGACAGAATTTTAATAGGACATTTGAGCATTGAAAGTTTGTTTCAGTTGCTAATTTTTGTTACCCAAAACAGTACTCGGTCCCTTTTTGGTCTGACATCCTTCAAGTACGTACAATTTCGTTGGCTAATTCTGTAACAGCCATAACACAATATAAAAACGAAGGCATCAACTTTACGAAATGCATAACTGTGTTCTGAATCTACTCGTAATTTCAATTTACCATTACTTTACGCCCTGACAATGAAAGTTTGAGACTTATACAGAATTACCTTAACAAAACACACATCAAATTAAACATATTAGGAGTTATCACTAGGCTCTTGGTCCGACCATTAGAGCACCGATCTTCGTGAACAACTCTCCTGTTAATTTTTTTAAGAAAATTCCGGCTCAAACACTTCAGCTTGATCCTTAAGCCTTCAACTCAAGCTACTACGTAAAAGAGAAGCGAGAACTTTCCTAACTTCTGTCTCTGGTTTTACGTAATACTTCCAGTCGATGACGTACGAGTCACGCCGAAACGTTCAGCAGGAATTTTCTACAAAAATTAGCACAGGAAATGTTCCTGTTTCGGTTCCCTTATTTCGTTTTCTCACTTAGGAAATATACATTAATTGTATTGGCAAATAATAATAGACCGTTACAACAATACATTTAACATGTTTCCGCCATTCTTGAGACATAATACCACACTAATATTTAAGGTTTCATCACTTTACGTGTGGCTTCCTCTAGAAGACAACCGCCAACGGTAAAAGAAAGAAAAAATACGTACAACCAAAGTGAAATTATACAAAATTTCAGTTGACTCTCTTCGCTCAGTACGCTTATATTTTAAGGAAGAAACAGAACGACGAATCTTTACAAGTATTCTAAAAATTCTCCCCTTAAAACTATCCTACTTACGAGATAAGCTTCTAATAGTAAACACGAAGATTAGAATTTGCTCCCCTGGCAAGTTTTTTTTTTAAACCAAGTTGCAATTTTTTAAAATTGTAAACTCGTATCTAACCTGACTTTTTCGAACCTTAATTCAAATGTATCACCTAAGGTGAAAAACACTGTATTAACAACAACAAAATTATAAAATTAATTTCATAACATCTAATGGTCCCTTTGATGATAATTTTTTTTCTTCTTCTTACTAATAACTAATCAAGAAATAAACATTGCATTAATTCATAATTATTGGGAATAAGAAATTGCAATACACACGCAGACACACACATAATGGGAAAAAAAAAAGCTAGGCTATATTCTACAAAGAAGCATAACTTAAAAATGTGTACCATAATCAAACGTACAAAAAATTGTACCAAAAAAAAAAATCAATAATAAATGGCACATACAAATTGGAAATATTTGATTTCATTAAATTGTACATCCGTTGGAATGTATGGACACAGAATAGCTAGGTGGAAAAAAAATCATAACGGAAAGGCCATTAAAACGAATTGAAAGACTGATTAAAGCTCATTCTTTGTGTAGATGCTTTGATTTAAATGCTGGCCACCGACACACAGGACAATGATGATTGTCTCGCTGTAGCCACAGCATAATACACTGATGATGGTAGCTGTGTCCGCATGGAAGACCACAGAGTAAGGCTCCCCAGCCATAATGTTCCAGACACACAGCACATTCAGATGTTGGCAGCATCCCAGGCGGATGCCCTTCGTCACCACTGTCTTCGGAAGTAGTTCCGTCCTTCCCAGAAGAATCACTCCAACTCACTTTACTGTGACACTTGCTACACGATTCAGAGTCCGATCCATCACTCGCATTTTCCTTACTACAAGCGGTTGGTTCTTCTCTGGTCGAATCTAAACACGTCTTTCTACAACTACAACTACATGAGCATGTAAATCGTTCATTGTTCTTGGCAGTTAAACACTCACTGCATACAGAAACCTTCTCTGATCCAACATCCACAGACTGATTGTCCATAAGCATACAATCACACTTTTTACAACTGATACACGAGCTTAACTTCTCCTTCGAAGAGCTTTTTTGGCGTAATTTCAACTGCTCACCGGATCCTCGGGAACTGAACGCAGCACAACAACACTTTTGGCATGACTCATCCGTTTTGACTACAGCTGGATCATTCGATTTCTCCCCTACATCAGATATGACGCTATTCCATCCTCTGAACCTCCACACCGGTAAATCCTTGATGTATTCGTTAGGAATCACAGGTTGTAACCAGAGATTCGGAACAGCGAGCCTCTCAATAAGCATTTCAATCCCTTCTTCCAGCTCTAGTTCACTAGGTGGAAGAGGTCTTGTCAGTGTTGCCATCGGTCGAAATAGACAATTCACTAAATAAGAGTCCATTGGGAAGACTTCCCACCACGGCTGGTTGGAACCCTGTTCCTCCTCTTCGCTCACAAACCGTCGTCTTAAGAGCCAACCTGCACAAAAACTAAACAACAAAAACGTAAGGAAAAACATTGATGGATTCTGCTGGAAATATATCCAATCGGATCTCACTAACGACCCCGTATCTGTTAAGCTTCCAAAACGAAGTACCACAAGCGTTTTCTCAACCATGAAACTGACAAGCGTAAACCTGCACGTTGCTAATAGTACAAGCCATAGCGTGAATAACCAGAAATTATAGCTAATTACAATCCATGTACAGCGAACCAAATGTTTCCACAAAGCACAAGACACTTGAAACAACTGGAGAAATACCAGCATATTCACGCCAATCAGACTACATAAGAACACATCATTCATTTCCGGTTGAACACTTTTCAAGAAGTTGTTCATACACTTGAAATTAAAATGTTCAATCTTGTGACCACCATATGTGACCGTTTTCTCTGGAGTGACCACCAAATAGGAAGGTACCTTGTCCACTTTCAAGCGCTTTTTCACAGCTTCACTGTCCTCTTTCTTCACATGGAAAACTCCGAACTTGACACGACCAGTAAACCTGATACTCAGAGCAGCAAGGAACAACGGTGGATGCAACAGATGGGTGACCAGAAGAACACGGACCTCCTTCGAAGTGGTCAGCTGTCGAGAATACTGCAGCCAATCACGTTCAACTTCCTCCACGTCACTTACCGTTTTCACCCGAACAGAAAGTTGATCTCTGACCCATTCCAAGATTGCCTGAAAAGAGGTCATACAATACAAGTTCAGAAAAATAATTAATGTATATTTACCTACGTGATTAAATAGCTCCTGACAATGTTCATGGCTCACTAATTTATCAAATAATCTTATCTACTAATTTACTAGTCTTGGTCGCAGAAAAAAATACAAAGGGAGCAAAAATTAGGAACATCTAAGGCCCCTTCTACACGAACTACAAAAACGCGGCGGTTTTATCGCGCCTTCTAACAAAACTCACGCTTTTAAATGTACGTATCTACACGAGCGTTTTCACAGCGCGATTTGCTCGCTGTAAAACCGCCGGCTTTTCCCCACTCGTCTAGAAGGGGCCTAAGAAAAGACGCCAGGTTACATCAGAAGAGAACAGAATTCTAGCTTAGAGGAAATTGTAGTTTCGTAGATGATAGAATAGACTCTGGTGAGTTAGTTAGAATATATGAAAATTTAAATTTCTGAGTTTTGTAGCAATCTAACACTGCACTCTATCTCGTCAGTTAGACTCTTTTTATGCACGATGTTTCTGCCGCGTGTAAAGAAGACGACAAAACCTGCGTCGACGTTTTCTTCTGCCCTGGCCATCGTGTTCCAAAAAAAACTCGAGCAGCAAAAAGTCATTGTATGTTTATGTCAACACTCAGTTAGTATTTTTCAGCCGAAGTGTTGCCAGGCACTCTCAAGTCAGGGTGCCTTCCTGCTGCACGCAACAAAACTGACTGACTATGGTTTACAGAACTCGCAAGTTCATCGCCACAGTGACAAACGTTCTCCATAGGATTCTATCCTGGGCAAGATCAAGCAAGTTTTCATCACGAACAACTACCTCTAGACAATCCCTACAAGTATTGTCATCCCTAGGTCTTCCCAATGGTCTCTTCCCCACCGACTTTCCAACCAAGATGGAATATAATCTTCGTGTTTCCCCATCCGAGCTACATGGCCTGCCTACTTTAATCGTGCCGATTTCATTATTCTTACAACATCGGGTGAATTGTACAGCCCGTGGAGTTCTTCAGTATACAGTCTCCTGCACTCTCCAGTCATCTCGGCCCGTATATCTTTCTCAAAACCTTATTTTCAAACACACGTAATTTATGTTCATCTGCTAAGGTCGTACTCCAACTTTTGCAACCGTAAAGTATCACCGGCAGAATAACCGTTCTATATATTTTCAATTTCAACTTTCTTGATATTAGTCGCGAGATTAGGAGTTGCTGGACAAAACATACGATGCCTGATGCTAAGTGACTTTTTATTTCTTCTGTGACCCCGCAGCAAAACGCCATGCATAAATGCTACTTTTCTGTGTAGTAATAATATTCACACCGAACGGATGTTGCTCAGTTCGTAGAGCGTAGACTTGAGAGGTTCTGGATTCCATACCAGCGTCGACCATCTTGACAGGGTTTTCCTGTCATACCACGTAAATGTTGGGATGGTACCTTCAACTTAGCTGGCCGCACCCTATCCCAGCCTGAACCAGAAGGCTGTCTGAAGGCCATAAATAAATTCTACACAATAATATTTCTAAGTAAATAACACTGCTGTCATCTAAAACTACCAACCTAATCCCAAAGATTCGGTGTGGCTACGGAAGAACGTGCGTCAGGGTCAGTGGCTTCCAGGTACCACAAAAGCAAGTTTCTACTAAGCTAGCCCGCTCAATTCTAAATTCGTACACATGGATTTAATAGTGTTATTCGCTGGCAAATCTTAGACAAAAATCCGGTTTGCAAAATTTTGCTACAACCAAATTTTAGTCGTGGGTTCAGTGACTCAGGAAAGAAAACAACGATTTTACTAATTCGTTTACTTATGTTGCCTTATGCCCTTTAAAACAAAATATACAAAAGCGTTTACTTTCTTCTTTGACAAGAAAGCCTATCGATGGTTCAGAGCGCTTATTTGACCAAGCTAGGCAGAGGAATAAGGAACATTAGGAAACGTCCAGAAAGCACGATGGAAAAGGCTTTCGTTCATAAAGACGGCCGCAGTGGCTACAAATCTGAGTCATAAAAATAAGTACTGTAAACAAACGAGTGATTTATGTCTGAAAACTCGCGTTTATTTCTACAACGCTAAAGAGAATGGAATACAAAAATACTCATTAATTGATCCTTTGTAGAATTTAGAGGGTACGTTCCTCATGGCCGCCATCTTGAATCTTGTTCGATTATTTTTTAAACAGGAAAGGGGTGGTGTAATATATTAATCTGGGCTAAAATTTTTGCAGAAATACATTGGTGAAGTCAGTTTTGGCATAAATTAACTTCTGGAAGAGATAACAAGATGAAACATTGACATTTTATTCTCTCACAAAAGTTAATTTATGGCAAAACTGATTCTCACCCAGCTTGATATATTACAAGACCCCCTATTTTTTCTATTAAAAAAAATCGACCAAGATGGCGGTCATGAATTGAACTGAATTTTATTTAAGGCCTGTAGGAATTTGGCTCAGGCCGAATGGATGATGATGAGAGAATTGGTGGAATGAAGAAAAGTCGGAGGAAACGGGAGGACACCGAGAAAACCCACGCACACGGAGTCTGTCCACCACAAAACCCACATGGAACGAGCCGGGATTGAAACGAGGACCCCGCAATAGAGATGAGCGCTCTACCACCGAGCCACCGCGGTCCATGAGGAACGTACCTGTTGTGTGACCCGCTATATCAGTGAATAGTTATTGTGAAATACCCTTATATTGTTTTATTCAGTTACATTTATGGTGTTTAAAAAGACGAACTCAGAATATGTAATATTCATCTCAACAAAAACGAACTTTAAAGGCAGAAATATACATGAAAAAACGTATACCTTCAGTAACGGTAAGTCTCCCTCCTACGCGATATTAAAACGTAAAGGATCGATCAAGTATTACGTAAGAATTCAAAGGAGGAGGGAGTTCAATTTGAACTTATTTTATGGCCAGGATACGGATGTTGGAAGGTACTCGGCCAGGGCCTAGTTAGTAGATATTATCCCGGCATTTGCTTGGTATGACAGGAAAAACCTGTCAGGATAGGTGGACGCTGGGATCGTTCCGAGGACATTCCGATTGCTAAGCCAACTGAGCTATGGCCACTCGATGAGGGGGGGGGGGGTTAGCTTATTTTATCTAACAATGTGGAAAGGAAGGTCACAGCAAAATATTCGCTTAAAGAACATATTATTGCAGATTTAAATATTTAAACACAGGTGATAATAACAGGTATCTGCTTATATTTACTTACAAGGCGAGATGAAATCTAAAATTACTAAAAATGTGTTTACGTAATACTTGAACGACCCCTAATGTCAACGAAGAGAAGTAATAACATTGTAATCTAAAAAGAAGAAACAAAATGGTAATTCTTCTTCCAATTCCAACAGGTGTGTTACCATACCAAGGGCTGAGAAGCGTAAAAACAATAAGACAAAAACAGAAGCTTGGAACAGTTTCAATGCCGTAACAGCATATCTGTTCTGTGTAAGGAAACGTCCGGTAGTACCAGACACTAAGTTTTTCTGCTATTACCTACAAACATATATACACACGCGCGACCTAGGCTTATCTAACGCTGAAAGTACGTCAAAAATGCATTAAAAATCTGGAATCTACAGTTCACCACGATATCTGCAATGTTCACATGTAAAATATAGTATAGTTTCATCCTCTGTGCATCTGACATGTGCCCATCCTTTACATCGAAGACATTGAACCCAATCTTCATCAAAAGATTCGAAGCAAACTAGTGAGCAAGCTTGAAATGATCAGCCAAAGCGAACGCAAGTTTTAAAAGCTCTTTCCTACTTAGAGGTGTAAACATATTGTCCAAATCTCTTATATAACTGACCAGGTGTTGCTCCATAGCCTCATCAAATGTTTGCCTAAATCTGCCCAGTTGAGGGGTCAGCTTTACAGTCTCTCCAACTCTGATATCTTTTTAGCCTATCATTTACAGTGCTTCTTGGAACAGAAAAAGCTACAGATGCCTGTCTAATCGTCATTTCGTTCGATAATACTTTCGTTATCACATGCTACATGTCCTCCTCTGTCCAGTTTCCTTTCCATTAGCAGCCATTTGCTACGAAAAGGAACAAAAGCGAAAATTAGATGAGTGTGTCGTCTGCAAGAACATTCACTGTCCGGTACTGTACGACTGTCATGTGGTAACAAGAGTATCAATTGCTCTGCACTTACTGTAAGTATCGTGAAAGTTTAAGAATACAGAACAAATATATGTATAAACTAAACTAACCATTTACCTCGAAAAGCAGGAATCTCAACTTGCAAACAATTTTCGACAACAAAGTTTCGGAAAAATACACTCAATAGCTCATTGTTCTGACAGTAGTACACAAAAGAAGTCGCGCCGAAACTATGTCACACAATGACTAATGCCCCTCCCTCTGGTCCCTATGAACTGCAGACACGTAGCGACATAAGCGAAGAATGTAAGACGTCCGGTACTATCGGACTTTTCCCTATATGTTATCACGACATGGAAGCAAGGCCTGTGTGTTATTACAATATCAAAGTTTATTTTCTTTTATTAGTGTTATTACCAAGCGGCCGTGGCTCAGTGGTAGAGCGTTAGCTTAGGATTCGGAAGGTCGTGGGTTCAATCCTACTGGCTGACAGGTTTTCCCTCAGTCACACCAGGTAAAGGGAGGGAAGCGGCAAGGATGCTGGAAGGTGTCGGCCAGAGCCTGTGTTGAAGGTACCATCCCAGCATCTGCCTGATGTGACTTGAGAAAAAACCTCAGTCAGGATGGTCAGCCGCTGGGACTGAACCCACGTCGCAAACGTACACACATTTTCTGCTCACAGTTCCCGTACACTTCAACATCTCATGCGTCTCCGTGGCAGTTTTCAGCAATTGGTAGCAATATTTGATGTTCCCTTGTTGCTCCATTGCAATGTGACCCTACCTCAACTCACTACATTCAACTGCCCGCAGCGGTTTGAGCCTTATGATCATGTCTGCTCTACACTAGATGGCGCTTGCCGACATGTCTCTGGTTTGCCATGTGTATGTGTGTGCACCTGGTCAATGTTGCCGTTGAGATATAAACCCAAATTCACCCACATTTAGATACCCCACATATATTCATCTTACTTCAGATCTTGTCATGTAAGTAGACTGAGAAATAAAATAGGAGAATTTAAAGTTTTAATACACCTCGTATAACGGAAGTACAACTAAATCGAGCGCCCAATTTTTCAAAGAATACAACAGAAATCCACTGAGTGAGCTGAAAAGGAGCCACATTGACCGAATCATTCAATCAAGCCCAGACTGATGATGACCTTGAAGCACGAATTAATTGTATTTATGACCTTCTAGGCATCTAAGGCTCAGACCGGGATAGGGGAAGGAAAAGGATTCGGGAAGGTGTCGGCCAGGGCCTATGATGAAGGTGCCATCCTAGCATTTGCCTGGTGTGACTGAGGGAAAACCTCAGTCAGGATGGTCGACCGCTAGAATCGAACCCAGGACCTCCCGAATGCTACACCAACGCTCTACCATTGAGCTACGGCAGCTCGGTGATGACCTTGACCTATTAGACTGTAATACTGACAACAACTGCTGACATTGAACTTCTAAATAACAATACTCTTCACAATGTATAATATATTTCTACGTCTGTGTATACCTGTCGAATCTCACCTGTGGTCTAGTAGATGTGAATGTTGTCATAACTACCCTGTCTTTGGCCCTTGTTCCTCTCGGAAGCGCAAGAAGCAACAGGGGTTTGTGCCAACCTTTGCTGCTACATAATCTAAACAAAAAAGAAAATAATATATCAATATTCATGCACAATCTACAATCTATTAATAGTAAAACAAATTGAAAATACTAGTGCTAACAACATGAACACCTCATATTAGGTCTAATCGAAGTCTTCCATCACTTACAAATCCAAAATCAGTGGACTAATTAAAACCACCCTAGTAACTCTAGGAATATCGTACCAATATCGATTATAGTTAGCCGTTCTGCATAAATTTCTATCGACATTGGTGAGGTGCGATATTTCGACATTCAATTCTAATCCTGCAACAAAAGAAACATGTTATATTTCAACCAGAGAATACCGAAGAAAGACAAAAAGGCAGATTAAAACAAGTTTAGAGAAATATCACTCTCTGAAGATGTCATGGATCGCGATATGGATCAACACTGGCCAATCGTGAGAGTTCGAAAATGCGTGTAATGGAAACATAATACGTGCTACTTCTACGCCCTCCCTACTTTCAGTCATTCTGTAATGAAAATACCATCTATTTTACCACATGTAAGGTATACACCCTAAAAACTATATCCGAATTGGTAATACATTTTGTACTCCCAAGTTTTGAGAGGCAGTGGCGAACCTAGGGTTTGGTTTACAGGGGCGGTTCTTTGCCTCTCAATTCTTTAGAGGGAATAGATTAATTAAAACAAAAACAGTTTATTAGTTTTCATGTTTCACCAAATTATCAAAGAAAAGTAACCACGTTTTATTTAAATTGTTCCTGTCTGTAATTAGAAGAACGTATTTTTAAATCTGAATGACTTTTTTTTTTTTCGATTTTTATTTATGTACTTCAGGCATCTGACTAAGGTCGGTTTAGGGTAGCGAGAGGATATCAAAAGGTAGTCAGCCAGGTTCTAGTCATTTGCCTGGTATGACTGAGGAAAAACCCTCAGTCAGGATGGGCGGCCGCTGGGATCGTTCCCAGAACTCTCCGATTGCTAAGCCAACGCTCTACCAACTGAGCCGCTCGGTATGTACCTTGGACTACCCTGATAATATCTTATCTATGAATGCGAGAAGAAATTATATTGTGATTCAGGTTTTGCAAGCATTTGCATGAATCAGAATTCAGATTGGATATTTTGGGAGTCTATAATACGATCTTTAACTCTGATCCTCAGATCGCCTTAGGCCATACCTACATAAGTATTGTCAGAGGAAATTTCGTAAATCTCGAAGACTCTAAAGGATCCGCGAAATAACTTCTGAAATTTGATAACCGATTCATTCTACTGTATAGGGTGGTATATGAATTCAGAATTAAGGTTGTATTGAGCAAATACAGGTTTTTATTCTTCGTAATAAATTGGTAATTTGAGATACGATCACGTCTGATGTGACGTGTGAATCTAGCAGTTTATTAAAATCCCTTTTTGGATCGGCCTTGCACTATTTTCTGTATAGTTTGGCTTTCCGCCTAAAGTTTCCCAGTAATTCATGGTTTTGCATTCCATGTTTTAATGGAACCGGAAAAATTTACTACAGTCGGGTTATCGGGTCTGCATAAAATCTAAATCCTACATGAAACAAACAGAACAACTTGTTAAATTAACAAAAGAAATTTTTGCACTACCAAAGTTATCAGAGCTCTTGGAACACTGTACGTTTACAGTCTGTGAGCTCACTCACGGCCTCCAAGCCTCTGAAATGTTATCCTTTAATTTACATAATTCGTGTACAATTTCTTTACGTGCATAAATTTGCATACCTTGTTATCAAACTTACGCCATTCCATTATCATATTAAGTATCTCTCTCCGTATTAATAATTATGTCGGTAAACTTGAAACTAAAAATATATTACGTACATTTTCTCCTAGACTGGGATATATCATAGGCCTATCGTAACGAAGTGTAGTTGCGATATTCTCTTCATATAAAAAGTGTAACAGAATTCAAGCGACAAACCTGGATGAATGTACATGAAGAAGTATTAGTGACCAGAGTGGAACTTCCGCCGCGTTCTCGAGCTACAGGCTGCCGAAAGCGTGGCAAAAAAGAACTTTAGAGGGTGATATTTCATATACCAATTTAACAGTAGAGCAGAGGCGGCATGTTATCGTCACAGACTTCAAACCTGTTCTATACAAGGATACATAGTCCGAAATTTGACAATAGATGCGCAAGGGGTTTCCCAAAAGGCGTAGGCGAGTTTCAGAACTTTTCTCAACTAAAGGTAGGTCGAAATGACCACGAATAAGACGACTTTCCGTGTGAGTAAAAATGGCATACGTACCGCCACCCAATGAAATTCTCTCTCATTCATAGCAAATACACAAAACATTCGCTGAAAGTATGTAATCCTTACTCCTGTTCACTATGCAACCACACGCTCTTTTGTGCGTGTGTCATACAAAATTGTCACATGAAATCGGTTGCAGATATCGACTTGCCACAAACAGATTATTGTTATTTGCTGGAAAGTCGTTCCATTCATGCTCATTTTGACAACTTTTCCTTCAAAGAATTTCTCTGGGAATTCCCCTACTTCCTTACGGGAAACCATTGCACAATTCTAAAATATGCGTTTTGGGATACAGCAAGTGTAACGTCTTTGATGATAACATGCCGCATCAGCTTTATTCTTAGTGGTATTGGAAATATCAAGCTGTAAAGTTCATTTCCCCACGCTTCTGGCAGCCTGTAGCTCGGAAACGTGGCGGAATTTCCACCCCGGTCACTAAGAGGTTTTTCTTTATTTTTTTATGTAACTCCAAGTTTGTCCGTCGAATTTTGTTACATCCTGTATAATAACAAACACCACCACGAAAAAGCCAGTAGGGCAAGATACTTCCAGACAGGGTTGGCAAACACCATATTAAAAAAAAAGGTTTAATTCGTTTAAACCAGTTTTTCTTTTAAAATACTTTGCTTTATTTATTTATTTTATATATGGATAGAAATAAGTTTGTTTCTCTTTAACGTCCTTATGCAGCAGCGGGGTTATGAAAGACGGGACCTACAGCTTAACGTGGAATCCGAACCACTACTCGGTTTGCACTTTAGAGAAATTGTCCTCCATCTGGACTCGAACCCGGGGCTCCTTGATTACAAATGTGGTGAGTCTACCGACAATTTTGTTTGGATTACCGACTCATCCACGGAGAGCACCTGATAGAAATACGCTGTACTGATCTCGCATACTTGTGAATATAATTATTAAGAGTCACTCCAGAAGAACAGAAAAATACACAACTGCACAAGTGAAAACACTGTACAGAGTTCTACACATTATTAAAATAAATGGACAATTTCAAAAGACTACAGAGTACAGATCTAATTTAGTCCAAGCTAGTTCACTGAATCAGAAATCAAGCTACCTAATTTGCATAAAAGACGGGTCATTCCATGCCAAATCAGGCAGAAAAAGGGTGAAATGTAACCCATAGTTTCAGATTTTGATGAAATTTGGTACACAGATTCTTAGTATAAATCCCAAGTTAGAGGTTTCTAGGCCACCTGGATCCCGAGTTACAGCGCTTCAATGTTGACATGTTTTGTCATCAAATGTTCCTGCGACCTACACTTTACGGAGACACACCTAATTGAATTTTATTTTTTTTTTAGTCACGCTTTATGAATTGTAAAGGGTACGATAAAGTGCTTCTTATGTAAACTTCATCAGAGAATTCAAATTTGCTAACGAAATTGTGGTTTTTGAGATATGGGTTTATGATTACGAAAAAAGCAGTTTCTGAAATGGTGTTCACCTTGCCACAAGATACCGTAAATATCTCAAAATGAACACCAGATACAGATATGGGACTTGTACCATTGGAAAGAGAAAAAAATTTCCTATAGAATGATGCAATAAAAACAGTGGGTATTCTCCGTGGGATCTACAAAACACTTTGTATTAACATAAATAGCATATAATTAAATTTCGCTGTTTGGCCGGTTCTAGATGATAAACGGCTAATCGGACAAACATGAAAATTTGTCAGTGTTTCACGACGTGTGGAAGAGAAATATTGAATAAACAATTCCAATTAAAACGTTCAATGTATGTTTACATTTTATGGACACTTTATGAACATATCATAC
>JAGDQP010056137.1:0-12995 GCA_022664845.1 Lepisma saccharinum
ATTTAATATACCTCTGTTTAGAACGAGGCAACATAAAATGTTATCGGCATCTGACAAAGGCTGTATTCTGCTGAAACGTATTTTGAACAATTATTATGTAGCTTAATATCTTGTATTTGTTTTGTGACTTAGCGCTATATTGGTGTATTGTTGTTCATAGCACATCGATAAATAAATAAATGCATTAAATAATAATAATAAGTTTGTTATAATTTAACTATCATATATTCTCCTCTTATTTAGTTTTACTGTTTTATGTTCACTGTTGTTGTAACTTCAATATCGTATAGTATTGGGTTATTCATTTTCACTGTTTTGTGTTTATTGTTCGTTGCAATTTTGCTATATCTTTCGTCTTATTCATTTTTTATTGTTTATGTTCAATTTTTTTGAAAATTCGTTACATCGTATTGCATATTATCCCTTTTGTATTATCATATGTATTATTGTATCTCATACTGCTTTCTGTTCAATGTTATAAACATTGTACAATATCTGTATAGCTGACATGTTAAATACTACTGTGCCCAATAGCAATTATATGTGGTCACCGGAACGCAATAAAAATGTAATCTAATCTAATTCCAGCCTAATCCCTGACTCTGGGATTTTGACCAATCTTGGCAAACATGTAGCCCAAAATCAGAGATAGTCACAGGCAAAATTTGGGCCGAGGATGGGCACCCTTCTAAACATACTAATTTTTCGATTCTCTGAAACTCTGTACAGTGGTCGAATTCCTGTAAAAACTGATCAAATAAATACTGCGGAAACTCCAGATCACGGTTTGCAGTTGTTTTTCCAATTAAAATCCAATTATATATTTCCAATTTCAAAGATCGATTAAATCCATTTTTCTGATTATTTAAGGTTATATTAAACCCTATCAAAAAACACAGAGAATGATTTTCTGTGCAAAAACCTAGATTTTTTCCTATCTTAAACTATGTCCCTGCCCGCCGTAACTTTTGATTCCTCTAAAATTTGTGTTTTCACACAAATTATATTCTCCCCGTGTTTGAGTTACATATTTCGATAGCTAATAACAGGTGCAACGACTATTTTTAAATCAAAATTCCAAGATTATCTTTAGAAAAGAAATCTTTTTTTTAATCAGGCTTTCCACACTTTATCACCCACTGACTAACCCTCCTGACTACCTTTATGATATTTTGCGAAAGAGAGTTCTCTTAATATTAATATCATATCTATTATATTTTCTTATATCTACTATACTTGTTTTTGTGTATACTATAGTATCTCTGTTCTTATTTTTTCTCTTATTTCTTAGTGTAAAATGGCTACCACATGCTGGATTTAAGATATATATACTTTAAGTAAATAAATAAAAAAAAATTTACATTTACATTATAACAATCGTGTAGCTGCAGCGTCGATTATTTAAGTGCGTTGATAAACTATTTCAAGGCACTTTGTGATATGTTTAGTTATATCGTCCATTATCTTCTAAGTCAATATGAAATTTCTAATAACAAGCTTAATAATTGCTTAGCAAGTTTCTAAAAATAGCCTGACGGTTCTCCTTCACAGTGATTAAATGCCTTATACGTTGCATCTATCAGTTAATGTAGAAATATACAGGGGTTGGACAAAAAAAATCTAAAAACACGTCATACAGGACACGTAAGTGTGGCCCGCCACTGTACACCACGTGTTGCGGTTGCCGATCGTGTTTTGTTTTCAATGTGTCATGTGGACCTTCCTCTTCCGTCAGCAGTACCCAGATCACCTGTGAGTGTCGTGGTGTGCAAGTGGTGCGGTAAAATGGACGAGCTGACAGACTTCCAAAGAGGCATGATCGTTGGTGCCCGTCTGGTTGGAGCTTCAGTGACAATAGTGGCGACCTTTGGGGGGTATCGACAGGTACTGTGTCCAATGTCACGAGGGCATACACAATGCATGGGCAAACAACGTCTGCAAAGCACAACAGTGGTCGAAAGACAATCCTGTCCGATAGGGACAGGAGGGCATTAAAACGGATTGTAGCAGCTAAAAAGCAGACCACTGCAATGAAAATTACGTCTGAACTCAATTCCGGCCTACAGAACCCGGTTTCATCAAAAACAGTGCGACGGGAACTTAGTGATGGCATCTACCAAGATGATTTGGCACCCTGTCACGCTGCAAAAACGGTGCAATCATGGTTTGAGAAGCATGACCAGGAGCTATCACACCTCCACTGTGTCCCACAATCACCAGATCTGAACATCATTGAGCCATTGTGGTCTGTGTTAGAAAGGCGTGTTCGGTCTCATTACCCTCCACCATCATCCCTTAAGGAACTGGAGCATGTTTTGGAGGAAGAATGGTACAACATTCCACACACCACGATTCAGGAGCTGTATACGTCCATTCCACGTCGGATCCAAGCTGTTTTGGACGCAAAAGGAGGCCCCACACCATACTAGGTATGATTTTCACACTTTTTCAAACGTTTTAGATTTTTTTGTCCAACCCCTGTATATTGCAAATTTTATAAGGGTCGGGGTCGCAGTCGGTGGTAATAAAAATTCAGGAGTCGGAGTCGAAGCTTCTGTGTACCGACTCCGCAGCCCTGGTTGCACATGACTTTTGAAGCCCTTTCAAATGAACTAGGTGTCACCCAGAAGTAGGAATATTAGGTTTGGGTAACTTTCTGCTAAGAAACTTAGGACACGTAGGGCGAAAAGGTCTATATTTAACAGGAAATCTTCAATGAAATACAAAATGTTACGTTATGGCTGACCTGCACAAGTAGAGCAAAAACAGTTTCAAATTGCAGAAAATTATTTTAAACCATACAAAACAAAAACTTGAACAGCACATGAACTGGACTGGCAAATTATTTTAAAATAAGTTCTGAATAATATCTTTAAAAGAAAATACTTTCTACAATATGTTCTATATGTTTTAAAAATAATTTGAAATCTCCTGAAATTTACCACTTCACAACATATTCTAATAACTATTTGAGAACAATTTTAATACTTTTATTAAGAACAGTGATTGTGTTTAAATAACGTTAAAAATTATTTGAGTTTCTTTTTCAATGATCTTATTATTTGATTCTTTTTTTAAAAAAGAAAAAAGAAAATAGACTTACTTGGTGTTTATAAAGGAAGTAAATGTTTTTCTAAAATAATTTGATATATCTGTTACTGCTTGGAAACAGTTTCCATTATTTTCTTGTTACTAAAGTATGATAATTACAACGGTAGATTATATTTCACAGATGAAGTATTTATCGGAAAATAGTAGCATTGCACTGAAATAGTAGAAAAAGTCCGATTTCTAAATTTTGTAGTTGTGGGTCATATAGCTGCCAAAGATGCTTGTTTAAAATTTAAAGTTTATATATATGTATATATAAATTTATGACGTTCATGTAGTAGCGCAATTTTCGGATTGTAAAGGAAGTCTAAACGAGATTAAAGCTTTATAACTAATATAGTTCACCTATGATCTTGACAGGAAGGTAGGCATTTTACAAGGTTCAACCGTTGAGCTTGCTGATAAGAGCTTAGATAGCTCTTCGGATTGTAAAGGAAGTCTAAACGAGATTAAAGCTTTATAACTAATATAGTTCACCTATGATCTTGACAGGAAGGTAGGCATTTTACAAGGTTCAACCGTTGAGCTGCTGATAGAGCTAAGAGCTGACGTAACTCGATTGGCCATGATCCCCTTCAGTTCACGTGACGGCTGGTGCATCTTTATCTACATGAATTTATCGAAAGTTCTCAATATCATAAAGTTTAGAAAAACATCAAGACGACAACCGGCTTCGATCTCGCGACCTTCAGCGTAGAACACCAGCATCTAAACCACTAGAGTATAAAAGTCATTGCTTCTCTCACTTACTTTCCCAATAGATTTATTATTGTTTGCCTATCCACGTTCGCACTTTTCCTTTTCTTATCTATTTCCTTTTTTGATTTTCTATTATTGCCCGTCCTATAATCAAACATTCAGGTGTCTGTATCGTATGACAATTCTTTTGCAATATATCTCCTCTTCATTACTGCCAGAGTAACTTGAAAATTAAACATGTGATGTATTTGACTGAAGCTTAATTTTTCATACTGAGATTAGTTTCCAATATTCTCACCACGGCGTGGGATTTACTTTCTCGGAAGGCACTACACAAACAAATTGTATTTAAGGTGATCGGAAGGTGAAAATAGAAATGTCCATTATTGCAACTTTTCATAATGTTCAACTGTTTGAAATGCAAGGAAAATAATGTTCTAAATGAAGATACGCCACATGAAATCATGAACAACATCAGAACGAAAAGTTTTGACACCAGGTTTTCGCAGAATGTACTCTCAAACAATTCACTAGCGTTGTAACTCAAATTTCGCATTTCGCACTTTGTAATGAGATCGATATTATTATGCAAAAAATTCAAGAATCTAGAATTAAACAGCATTACGAATTTCATTTCACCAATTGCTCATTGTAATCAAGTATTTTGTTGACAATAACTGACAGCCAAATGCAGCTACAAACACAAGAAATGGAATTAAGATGAAATAAATCAAGCCTTATGAATCTGAAACGTACCTAGGATAAACACAGACTGCTTACTGAAAGCCTTAAGCAACACTGATATGCTTCGTCTCAGGAGAGGGCTAAGAAAAATACATTAAAAATATTAGCTGCAGAGCAAAATACTCAAAACCTTACGGAAAAAGCGAAGCCTGGTCACAATCAAAAGCTACATCGCTTCAACATAAAAGAGAACAGCCCATAAAATCACTTTAATAAACACTGTCTATAACTGGAACAACAATCAAAAGCTACATACATCGCTTCAACATAAAAGAGAACAGTCCATAAAATCACTGATAAACACTGTCAATAACTGGAACATGCATAGGAAAAGGCTACAAAGGAAGTGCTAAGAACGAAGAAAGAAAAAGGCAGAAGGCGAAAACTCAAAAAGAGTGGACGGGGGAGACTCATCCAAGCTGAACATACACAGAGGCTCTTGGGACCCACACCTGCACAAGCACGGTGTAAGCTTACCTGCAAAACAGAATAAGGTTTCAAAGGGGAAAAAAATCTCTAAAATAAACTTCAATCACATGCTACATTCTCAGAGCCAAGGCTCATAAAAGCAATGCAGAAAAGGGTTCTATAGCTTGCGCAGAAATAAAATCACCGCAGCGCAGCGAAGTGAAGTGAAACCATTGAGAAATCTTAACCTTAGTGGTTAATCGTGTTACCTTTCGAAGTACACCCATCAGTTTATTAAGCAGTACGACTAGCATTAATCATTCACTTCTTATGCACTAAACCTCACACTCGGCATCTAGCAGATGCATTTAATCAAGAAACTAAAATTCACCAAGCGGATACTCTATCCCGATCCTGGGCAGTAAACCTATACGAACATTGATCCTGCAGAAGAAAATTTCTGAAGTAGAGTGCCACCATAATTGCTATTCCACATCGGAAGCCAGCAACTCACCTCGTACTACCATCATCTAGACCACACATTCACCAACCGCCTACTGAAGAAACCGTTGGTTGGACTCAAGAAATGTTTGCCACTAAGTATAGTCACTTTAATGCTTTACGCGCTTTAACAGAAATTAAATAAAAGTATGGAAAACTGACTATTAAAGGCTATTTTTACACTGCATTGGTAGAAAAGAAAAGAAATTTAAAAGTTACACAGAAACTTGTTTCAAATTTACTAGAAAAGTGGGTCATACACCATAAAAGGTTAAGTACCTTCTCAACATCAGTATACTACGCTCTCATTTAAGCCAAAAGCCAGTTAACTACGATTTCAAAACAGTACGCCTTGTTACTGTGTTGAGGTTAAATTCAGGATTCCTTGTATTCTTGTATTCAGGGAAGATGCTAACAAAATTTCTTTGCTTAAGTTTCACACATCAAATTAAAAAGAAAAAAAAAAAACTTCCAAACATTTTCCCAAAATCACTGAAGCCCAGTAAAGTTCATTTTTCCAATAAATTTTTACATCATGAACTGCATATTACACATAAATACTTGCTCAGCATCACTTTGAAACAGAAAAATCAAATTAACATCTTCCAAATATTCACGAATTCCAGTTCACTGTAGAAGTTTTAACTTTTTTATCATGTCACAGAAGTCGAAACATTCGGTTTGGTAATTACACAATTTCTTCGGTTAACTATATAATCCCAAAGTATATATATAATCGCAAATCGAAACTATATACTCGCAACAAAATCTTTAAATTTCAAGTTAAAAAGACCGAAAGAATAATAATAAAATAAAAATTCGTAACCTGACTTAATAGGTCAAACTAGGTTAGGTTATGAGTACAAGGGACTATAGTCCACTATGGCAATACTTGTACCACGATGGTATAAAATGGCTTTACGGTACTGAATTTAATGACAGATGATTTAATAAATTAGTAAAATATACATGGTGTCTACTAATTTTGTGACTTAAAATTCCCTGAGTTTTCCAGGTTTCCCTGATAAATTTTTCCAAATTCCTTGAGTTCTTAGTATAGCGGAACATGTTGTAAATAATACACAATCCTGCCACCACCCAGTCCAAGCACCTTGTACGTTATTGGAATTTCGTAAGTGAAAAAAAAGAATCTTTAAAACAGAGGATTTTAACACACTGAAAAATTTCGGTCTGCAGTGGGAATCGAACCCGTGACTTCCGCCTTGCCGGAGCAATGCTCTTACCAACTGGGGAAAGGTCCAGCTCATAAATTTTCCTGAGTTTCCCTTACAAATTATAATTTTCCTGAGTATTACCTGAGTTTTCCTTTAGAAAACTCCTTTAGTATTCCAGGTTCTCCCGGGTACACTAGGGATGTACCGATATATCGGTATCGGTGATATCGGCCACTTTTTGGAGTATCGGTATCGGCAAATGGACACCGATACTTACCGATACATTTTCCGAATTATTTTTAATTTGTTTAATATTAACAACAGTGACACTCATCTTTCATGGGTCTCTTTAGACTTAAAATTCGTCTAAATGATTATCGATTTCTTTACGCATGTGTACGTACGCCTTTGATTTGCACTACTCAAATGATATTTTTTAGTCAGTCCATGCCAAAATAGTAGCTCATGTTAGAAAGAAGTAATAGTAACTGAAGAAAAGACAAAGGTAACTTCAGTAAGGAAGGCACAACCGGGATTCGAATTTCGGATCTCAAATGAGTCAGAGGTTTCGATTAAGAACAAATGCTTTGCAAGTGAACCACTCTACGCTCACTTTGTCAGTATTTTCCCTTTAGTCTTTACTTACATACTACAAAAGGTAACGGTGTTCCCTGTACAATGCGCACGCGCCGGGAACGGCACATGGAGGACTCCACATATTCTCGACCTATGGCATAAGGTGAAGTTGGTGGTCACTGGTCAGTCCCACGCTCAGCCGCCTTTCTCTCCCAAAGTGCCCAGGAGTACAAAGGACAGTTCGGTACTCAATTTGATTGTAGGTTCAGTGCACCTCAGAGCGCCAAAGAAGAGAACTGAAGAAGTGTCCTGGTGTTCGGATTAGAACCCGAGCCGCTCGTTTCGTAGTAAGTACTCGAGTAAAAATAAAGTGAAATTAACCAATTTCATAAAAATAAATATGAAACATAACAGGCTTATCAGTTATCACGCTTTTGTTCCTTTTAACAATCCACCATGTGGACTGCACAAAGGACTGAAGAAAGTTGGACGCGTTTGAATTGAAATATGGGCTTGAAGAATAGAAGAAAAGTGTGATATCAAGAAGTACTGAAAAGAACGGATGAGAGGTGAACAACACTGGAGACGATAAAAATAAACTGGTTAGGACAGTGGCTACACAGAGATTGTAGACTGTGTTGCAATCGAGGGCATGGTTGAAGGAAGAATAGGAAGAGGATGAACTCAATTTGCCGACAGTATTAAGGAAGGTATAATTTCATTTTTACTTTTTTTAAATTATCACAATTTTTTTATATAAGACGGAAATGTTCCAGATTTCCTAGGATGCGATGAAGAATCCTTTTCTACAAAATATGAATTCCGAAAAGCAAACTGAAATTGAAGAATTAGTTCATTGATATAAAAACGAACGTTTAAAAAATGACATGAATTCTCGAGTTGCATTATAGTTTACTGATACAATGTGTATAACTACAGTTAAAAATTATTGGGAAGAAACTGTCACTGGTTAAAAACAAATAGCTCTAGAGTTGATAAATAATTTTAACGTTTTTAACTTCGCTTAAATAACCGTTTTATTTTGTGATGTACACATTAACCTGTAGTTCAGCACGTATTATTTTATGAACAATAAAAAATTGTAACGATAGCACCCTTTGCATTATATGTATGTAATGGTGACTCGTAAATACAATGTAAGTAACTATCAAAATACATTATCACTCTAAATATCAACCACTGACACTTAGAATTAAGATTTCACTATGAAAGGATTTGCTGCTTTTTAGTTCACTCTACGTGAGATGAACTAAGTTTAGAGGAAATAATATTTATTATTTTGTCCGAAATATATTTTCTGTCTAACGTAATATGAAATTCTGCTTTATATTTTTGTATGTGAAATTTTGGCCTTATATCTAATTTATATTATTACAATGTTGATAAATTCATTATTTTGAAAAAGTCTTATAACATATAGGAAATGTGTCCAAATGTATCGGCCCCTTCAGTATCGGTATAGAGTATCGGTGGAAAAGTGGTATCGGTACATCCCTAGTAGACACCATGAATATACAAGCAGGCCTTTAAATAGTATTTTCTAATATTTTACGGCAGATCAGGCTACTTTGTAATATAAATTTCCTTTCTCGCTCAAGGCTAACGGTAATCCGGAAAATCGATGATGGCCGTAAAATTCGAACGCAAGCAATGGTTAAAATCGGGCAAATCATAACAAGGTTTGCAGAAACCAGTATAAAATTGAATACTAAATTTTTACATCTAAAATGCATTGAAAGAATGATTTCCAATCTGGAGTCAAGCATAGTAACGATTTTTTTCTATGCTTAATTTCAAGACAGGAGAAGACGGGATTAGAATTATAATGCATTCTTACTAGCATATGTAATCATGACTGGACAGTTCTAACAAACTAAAAATCAGAAGATACGCTCATTCACACATCGACCTGAGGAAAACTGACACTAAGCAAAACGTTTATCCACACACGGCAAAAAAAGCAATTCATCTCAGAAACTAAATTTATAGTGCACATGCTGAAATAAAAATATACGACACACACGCTTCACAAAATGGGAAAAAATGTACGAGAAATTCAATAAATTAAATTAATTAATCGATGAAAACACAGAGAACTTATTTACCTTCTAAATCAAAACAAGCACTTTCCCAAAGCCGGTCACTCCTCACACACTAAATCCATTTCTTCTTGATAAAGGAAACGCACATGGGCACTGATCATACCTCGTATGAGTTGATAGCAGCAGAAATGTGGTCAACTTGGCACCTTACCCTCATAAGTCCCCTTTACAATAAAATTAGGGGCTCGTACTTGCGTTTTGCTTGCGTATACTACAAGCTGAAGCACAACGTCCTTTCAGCCCAACGAGTTTTCATCTTTGGTCAAGTCTATTTCGTGTGCAAAACTATGAAGTGAGAAAAGAATCACGGAACGGGAAGGATAAGACCTTCGAAGAAAAAACGTTCCTGTCGTCTGCCTTAACATCTGAAGAGAGCACACGCGAACAAGAATACAATATATTAAATAGCTATAAATTGATTCCAAAGAGAAATAACTTGAGAATAAAGGGAAAAGAATGAATGGCTTTAATAACTACCGCCAGAACGAAAAGAAAGAAAAGCCCGGATTGATGCTTCTTATAATCATCCTGAATAAATGGGATGCTCATCACGAATGAAGGCGAAGAGAGAGAGAAAATTGTGTTCAAATTCCCGAAACGGAAACATTAATTTTAAATTCTGCGCTTCCTTATAAATATATTAGAAGACAACGAAACGATAAAATAAAAGCAAAGGAAAAGACAATGATATCAATATATTTATAAACAAGAATATCTAGGAAGGCGAAAGATGTGAGATATAATCGTCCGTTGACAATCGGGTGATCATAAGTTAGTTCATTTTTACCAAGTTTTATATTCGATCCATATGTGACGATTACCGATTAGAAGTGGGGGGAAGGGTAAGTTAACCATTAAATATTCTTATCACTATAAAATATGGTTGATGGACGTCTTAGACAACTTTTCAAAGGTGGGTTTGCATAAATAGCAGGATATGCTTGTCACCATTTATAATAAATTATATTTTGTTTATTGTCTTGTGTTATTGCAAGTGAACACATGAATAATGAAACTCATTTATTATTACAACCTGTTGGTAAGTAAAGGGTGTTTCACATTAGAAAATTTCCGCTGATTGCAAATATTAAACACGTTTTTCGATATCTCGAATAGTTTTTGAGATAATCCATTTTAACGAATCAAACTAATACTGCTCTCGGAAATGAAGTAGTCAAATATGCTAAGCTTTTCGCTACTCCACAGGTAGCGTTGTCAAGCTTTCATAAAAGTTAATGGAATATGAAATATGTGCTTTCAATTGTAAATTATGTTGTTTATGTGCCTATGTACAACAATCATGTGAATATGAAGAAATACATGTTCATTCTAATGTATTTACATCTTACCACCCTCGACACTAGCGGACTTTGCAATTTTATATTCAAATGTTTTGTGAATTTCGTTCATTAATGTGAATAATCATTCAGAGAACAGCTGAATACAAAATTGCAAAGTCCGCTAGTATCGAGGGTTGTAAGCCGTCAAAATATAAACATAAATTCCTATATTTT
Organism: Lepisma saccharinum; assembly: GCA_022664845.1. Lineage (NCBI taxonomy): Eukaryota > Metazoa > Arthropoda > Insecta > Zygentoma > Lepismatidae > Lepisma > Lepisma saccharinum. The sequence goes on from JAGDQP010056137.1 coordinate 10,852, forward strand.
CACATATTTTCTACTACATAGACACGTTAAACAACATAATTTGCAATTGAAAACACATATTTCGTATTCCATTAACCTTTGTAAGAGCCTAACGACGCTCCCTGTGGCTAATGTTACCAAGTTTCTAGAATGCCATTACGGGACAGGATACAACACTTAAATCAAAGAAATACTCAGAAATGTATTATTGAATATTAAGAACATAAATTTTAACAATTAATAAACTGGTATATATTTAAATCTGCATACATTCTTTTCACATTAAAACACGCAATATTTTACTTCACTTTCAGCACTTGTCAGTATTACGGATCTCCTTAATCAAGCCATCACGTCTTGAGTCCTGACAACTACGATCAAAATTAAGTATACTTGAAATTATGATTATATAAGAGTTGCTGAACATTTCTTCCTATCACCTCCCTATTTTTTAAGAATTTAAAAAAAATCTTTCAACAAATGCGTTTGAATTAGGAATGTTCCGAATGTGAGATATCTACATCATAATATTTTGAAGATCTAAATTAAGTTTAGAAGGAAAATTCAACATTTTTAGTTCACATCACAGATCTGATTACTGTATCCAGCATCACGCAATTCATTCTTATATGAAAAACTATATATAAAAAAACGGGACAGCATTTACTACCATAAAATACGACAAATCTCATATAATGCAGGACACCTGGCAACTGTGGGGTTGCGAAAAGCCTTACATTTCTGAGGGCAGCTAATTAGCTTAGTTTGATGTGTTATACGGTACTGGCCCTCTGCGCATAATATAATATCTTTAATCGATTTTAAAATCAGAATTTAGATAAAATTTCAGTCATGTATCTCAAAAACAATAAATTATAGAGAAATTATGAACATTGTTTTTTTTTTTATTATTTTAGGGGGACCCTCATACCACCCCTGCCTCTTTGTATCCTTTACACAAACCAAGTGTGTAATTTCAAGGTCGTACATCACGCTCATTTTTGAGCTCCTTGCCTTGGGGCAGGCATGTCCCTAGAGATTCTTGGATTGCCGGAATTCTGGCACTCCAAGAAACTCCTGTGTTTCATCGGTCAGAGACCTCTGGGGTTGCGGGACGGACTCTTGGCCAGGCATCCAGAATGTTCTCCTGGCCTTTGTTCCAGATCTTTTGGAACTTCCTTGGGGGCATTCCCTATCTACTATACACTAATTTTATTAAAATAAAAGAACATACATTTAAACATATAACACACATTAGACATGACGATACAAGACAACACATGACTTGAAGATTGGCATCTTCTTTTCTGAGTCCTGCAACGAGATAAGATATTAGTTATTGATGCTGTCTGTTGGTCGTACATCTTCCTTCTTAGTAGTCTTTTCCCTCGTTGCAGGAGTCATCTTCTTCTTTCTTCTTTCATTCTTCTCATCCATACTTTGATTGGGGAGGGTCCGAGGATTGGAGAGAATTCTGAGGGGGGGTCACTGCAGCCGTAGAATAGTTGTTGAATCTACAAAGTTTGTGTAATGATCCAATTCTTCTTCCTCTTCAGCCCCGATCGTACGCTTTTAACATTTTCACTTTCACACACACATTCACTCGCGGTTATGTATTCATTTATATGGTTTTGTTCACGGATTCCGCGATCTCAACCCTTATTTGCTGTTGCTATTGATATGAAACTTTGTACACATTTACACTTATCCCGCCACCATACACACATATTACTTCCACACATGATTGTCTCTCACCAGGCCTTCCTCGTGAGGCACTCCTGCTGCTGGAGTTCCAGCAACGTCATATATCGTTTTATAGTCCAGTTCATGGATAATAATTTCTAGTCCATTTTTTTATCACTCGTATAGCACCTCGTATACCCGCTCACGGAAGTCGCGTCCACGTTCGCGGTTCGAAGCACTTTTTCTGTATTCTCATTCCTCACTTCGTGCCGCGGGGCGCCGTCTACCCTCCAAAAATTTTCTTTTGTGATATTCCGAGACTTTATTCGCTGCCTCCCGGAGGATCACCGCCAGTTCTGGATTTCTCAGAACCTCAGCGATTGGTCTGTCCCCCAGGAGGGTTCTCTGTTCTGTTATCAAGTCCTCTGTCTCGACATCAGAGTACAACGTGGTCCGGCGTCGCAACGACCCCGCAGACATGA
>JAGDQP010056138.1:0-11302 GCA_022664845.1 Lepisma saccharinum
ACATTAGAGAAAGGTTCACGTTACACTGCAAAATCTTGTATTTTAACACTACAAGGATAAAAAATATAGTAGTAGCAGAAAGTTAAAATGTAATTGAAAAGTTAACAATAATCCTGAAATCTTCCGGAGGCGGACATTGACATAAAATGTACACTCCATGTATTGAAAATATTCCGGTATGAATAATGCTGGCATATAGTGAGAATATACCTCACTTTCTATTGTGTAGAGCAATATTTATTGCGTACTCTCTGGGAGTATTTATTCAGTTATTTAACTTTGATTTAATGGCCAAACAGATGATGTGGTGGGGTTGAAAGTCAATCGCATATTTAAGGGACAATTTTCCTCGGCGTAAAGAAACCCAAAACAGTATTTCGGGAAAAAAAAATTTTTTTTTTTTTTTTTTTTTCATTTCCCTCATATTTATGGGCCAGACACTCAGCTATGCCTAAGCCGTGATATGTCTAAGGGGCTGAAAGTGACAGCTTCAAGCTATGGGTGTATATGAGATAAATTAAAAAAAAAAATAGATGCTTGTTCCCGTAATACTTTTTTCCGTGACTATATCATCTTCTTGGACATTGAATATAGGAGTCAGAACCTATATTGAAATATTCGCTGTTCCGAAAATCCCGTGCTGTGGTTATAATATTAGGAGGCGAAAACATACACACACGACATTTTTATTCCTCATTTTCAACCTCCTCTGGCAGTTACATGAAATGTATACAGAACTACTTTGTAAATAGATGTCAATTGTTTGTATTAATTTCAACTATGCAAAAGTTTGAATCAATCGTAATAGGATACAATTGGGGATCTGTTGTGAATAAAAGACCGTGGCGATCACAGTTGTGAGCTTCGGCTCTCCTCTCCCAACATGTCTGGTCAGCGTTGGAGCAGTAGACCAACTGCTCCCTCCGGAAGAGACCTCATCCTCATGATACAATATCTGAATACAATCATATTCAGAAAAAGGGGGAAACCACAAGTAAGCGAAATGGGTGTATAAGCAAACAAGAAATAAGAATAAGCTGATGTGTTGGATAACAACATATTGCTGGCGAGGTTATTAGCTTGATTAGCTATGTGCACTTTCCACACTGAGAATCATAGGTTCGCTTTCCACCTACGCCAGCGTTTTTCAACCTTTTTCATCCTGCATTTAAAAACATGACCGCTGATCTGCAGTATTTGATAATAAACATCCTAATTACATTATTCAAAACTATTCAACAAATTACATTATTTTAGTAGACCCTAATTATAAAAACAATAAGCAAAATAATATATCGTCTTCGAAATTTATTAGTTTTAACCTACAAACCCTAGTTAAATTAATTTTTCACCTTCTCTTGCGCTTACACACAACTCACGACGCTCAACTCTTACTGAAATAAAAGCAAAGTAAAAGTTATTTAAAACTGATTTTTGTTTCAGTTACAGTGTTTCGTGCATGTATGAGCTAATCTTCTATTGACTACTATTTTGTTAGATTCTATACATATGAAAACCATGTTGTATAATTTGTTAAAAGTTTCAAAAAGCAGTGTTTAACGTCCGAAGTGGGAATAAGCAAAACTTCATTGCTAATGATTACAGACATAGCAACATCGCTGTGTTATAATTTATTTTATGAACAATAATAACAAACGAATAATTCTAATTACTTTTATTCACATATTTTTCACTACATCACGACTAGATATACGAACATTATTTTCTTCACAAAGATTAGAACTCGAAAATTGCACTAATCCACTCATTGTATTAAAACCCGCGCAGTGGTCACTCATGTTGTTGTAAGGTTACCACCTAGTTCAATTTCTGAACTTCTAAGAGCTGCTAAAGAGTGCGCTCAGATTATAATTGACTGAGTGTTCATTTAACGAGAAAATAGTTATACTTTTAATTTTTACTTCATTTAAAACCTTATTTAAAGAAACGTAAGGGTAAAAATTTACTCCCCCTCCCATTTTTGTCGCGTTTTTCACCAGGACCACTGTGTAGTAGTTTGAGTCAATTAGGAAAAAAGAGAAAGCAGATTGATAGAAGCAGTTTAAAATCAACAAATTGTTTTTTGTATGATTAAGTTAATTATATTTGATCAAGTTTTGCTAAACTTTAATTAACATCTTGAAATGATAAAGAAACATGTAAAGTTTTATTTAAATACTAACAATGAAGCAATCTTTAAGAAATAAAGCTACACTAGAAGAAATCAATATCGTTTAAGCTAGCTCATTCTAATAAATAATTAAGTATTTCGTTTGAATCAATCAACAAGAGTCTCCGTGTTTTCTTCTATGTGGAGAGATTTATAAGAAAAATATTTTGATCTGTCACACAAATAGATGTTACGTCATTAATCCAGGAATTACGAAAATCCATCCGATTCTCTCATTTGCCACTTTTAGTACGTAACATACGATAAACGACGCTGATTTGAGATGTAAAGACCTCCTCTGCTAACTGTCGGGTGCTAGTTCCAAAGTTCTTCTCGAGCGTGTACAGTAGGAAATCAATATTGGTGGATCGTCTTATCAACGAGACTGGTGTCCCCAGATCAGGATCATTGGGAACAATTTCTTCTTGTTGCAGGAGACCAATGTTCCTTGAAGCACACGAAACAAGTTTCTGCACCGACCTTCGTCTCGACCAATGCACTCATTTTTGTTCCAGCACATCTGATAAAATGAATACGTACCCCAATTAGGCTAGTGCCCATTTAACTCCACTGCATATTTGCCACGTGTTTGGAGGTATGTATATCTCAGTACCATAAAACAATACGAGCTTATGGCGCACTCTGATATTAAGGAATAAAATATGTAAGGCAATAAGCGAGCAGGAACGAATGAAGGTTACTGTTACCTGGAAGGCTTTGCGCTATGACAGAACACTGACACTGTAGATGATGATTACGATTAAATTAAAACCGTCAGACGAAGCACCGAGTTGCATCAACAACACACAACAGATACCATGGCAATATACAGTCCACCCGTTGTTTGATTGATTTTTTAATAGTGATAATAATAGAGCAACCTTTTAGAATACAAGAAACAAATGTATTTATCATTTCGAGGAATAAACAGTGCGTTGTAATCGCAGGTGCAACTTTCGAGTAGGTTGATGTAGTAATTTTCGTACGGTAACCTTCATTTTCGAAGAAGAATGTGTGTGAGTAAATGGTGCCAGAAATTCTATCTTAAAACAAAGAGCTGTTCAAAAATCCTACTGTAATATAGAAAAAATTACCACAAAAGTGTACCAAGACGTAAAAAAAGTTTACGCTGGCGATTGTCTGAGTCATGCACAGGTGATTCGCTAGTTTTGGACGTTGACCCTGGAGAAAGAACCACGCTATAGACGACCAATTGCTGCACGGACACATGAAACTATGATAAAAGCTAACGAAATTCTCTCACGACAGGAGAATAGTAACTAGGCTACTACTTGGTGCTGGTAAACAAACGGCCTCACGAGATTTGCAGAAGAGGATGATTTATTTGAGGTTTGTGCTGCACACACTGACATCAAGAGAAAGAGAGCACCGGGTTGAATGACGTACGTCTGATCTAACAATACCCTCCACTCGTAAAATTTGGCTGCCGCAGACTTTTACGTCTAGAAAGGGGAGCGAAACAGCGTCTTTAAGAAACGCGATGTGACCACGGAACAGAAGGTTCCGTAGACATGTATGACAGGTCAAACGTTGTGTGGGGTTGGAGGGAGATTATTTAGAAGCTGTAAGTTACAATCATATAGTCCTTTGCCTCGGAAGTGAATAGTTTTCTTCAGAAATCCGTAAGTCGATTCTTGTCAGATTCACTATTATTTCAGAAACAAACTTAAACATATATAGCTATCGTTTCTGCAGAAGCCCCAATGATCATCGGCACATGTATGGCTGGCTGAATGGGTGTTGCTAATTTCCGGTTTGCTTCAAAATTTCCTAAGCCAGTCGCATGTTTCTCTTGTTCACTGGAAGTCGCTCAATTGTTGTCTCATTACTTAACAGCCAGACTGACCGCATATCTTAAACAATACGCAGTCAGAATCGTAGTAAACAGCAGCTGACTATAGATTATCGTCAGGACTAGTTCTAACCCAATTCTCACCGTATATAAATCCAACGTAGAAAAATCGGATCTAGAGACACCTGTTGCTGGCCATTCAAAGTGAGGCTTTCCATAATTTTAACACCGGGGTAGTACCTCGATAAAAGACTCTACCAGTCATCCTTTCCTACAAGAGTGTGTTGAGAGCGCTGAACAGCTGTTCCCCTCACCTCTCGAGGCAATAACACACACACAAAAAAAAACTGTGATATAATGGAAAGACAACGGCTCCTCCGGTTGACCGAGTTGTTAGCGCGCTAGCTTTCTGTTCGCGTGATCACGAATTTAAATCTCACGGGGTGCATTGAACGGAGTGGTTCGCAGTCTTCTTTAACAATTGTAAATCTAGTACTTAGTGAAACTAAAACTATCTCGCCTTTCGGCGCCTCGGGAATCACGTCTAATTCTTTTCTATTTCCGTGGGAGAAAGAATGAGGAACTTAGTACCAAAGGGTATTTTCTACAATCTGGGCTTTCGCCTGATGGAACTGAGGGAATAATTGGAAAACCACAGTCAAGTGCTTATCGTAAGTTATTACGTTTACTTCTACTATTAATTCTCTTATTTTATCTGTTAGTAATTCCTAAACCTTATTTTAAACCCCTGAGCATGGATTCGAAGATAGCTTGACGGTCGTTTACAAGATAAATCTTATAATTATATCATGGCCAGTCAACGTGAGCGTGAATAACACACATGAACTTACTTCTTCACCGATCGTTAACTTGATAATCTCATTTTCCTCAGACGATTTATCTTTCTCCTCTTGAGCTTTCTTTTCCTCCAGTTCCTTTTGCTTAATAACCTGAAAAACAAAATACGAGTCTTCAACTACATTTCTTTAGGAGCAATACACAAGGAGGGACAATTTTTATGACAAGGTAAAGCAACGTCTTCAGACAGTTCCAACTATTTATTTTTATAGATGAACTCCGAAGGGTGACCGGGATTTCCTAAGTTGTCTGGATCTCATTCGCAACATTTGGACCTGAAAAGTACGCGCTGCAGTTGGAAAGAAATAAAGTACAGTAAGCACTCTTTCATCCGGCATTCTTCGGTTCAGACTTTTTCGGGTGGATTCAGGCGTATGTTAACACTCATGTGTACTGTTTCTTGCGATAGAGCAAGCACAACTTGTTTTAAATATCATTGTACTGTACGGTATCAATTTTTCTTTGGTATTCCCGTTAAAACTATATTGAAGTTTGATAATCCGTGGTCCCGAACGTGCCGGATTAAAGAGCGCCTATTGTAACATGTATATATTTGTGTGACACCAATATAATTACACCTATATATCTCAAGACAATCAATCACCTGACCTCCAAGCACTTTTTGTTTAAAAAAAGAAAACTGAAATAATGTTTCAACGTTTCATTCTCAGTACTTAAGAGATTCTTCAGGAAAATACGTAAAAGAAAGGATAGAAATGTGAAGGAAAACAGAGAAAAATACAGATAAGAGACAACTCGTAAGAGAGAAAAGTAAAGTTGCGTAATATTTTGGGGTATCCATCTACGTATAACCTCGCACAAAACCCCACAACACTTGTAATTTTTATTAAATATGAAAGAAGTTACTTTTCCATTTGTTTTTGGTCCGTACGTTTCTTTGGGAGATTAATATGCTTCCATGTCCTTCACTCCTCAACACAATACACCAACTTTTCAGTAGTTTCACTGTCATTCTTCAATTTCCATCCTCCCTATTTACGTGCCATATTTCTCTAAATAAGCCCTGAATGCAAAGGATGAAACATTGGCATAAAATGTTTCATTTTAATCCAAGATATGATTGGGAACATACTGAAAACGTATATATGAAGAGCTGTAATTACATTGCCTCTTGGCGTATGTTTGTAGCAGTACCATTTGAAAAAAAAAAAAAGTGACAGTGTGAGAATACGACATGTTGCAAACTAAGAGCAGTACTTTGAACGAGATTAGTTAAAATTTGGATTTTAATAAATTTTGTTCAGTTGGAATATTCATCATATGAGTTAGTAAATTTCGTAGATACTCTTCTGTCTTAGATTTTAACGGATATGTAAGCACACTTTCAACCCTCACATAACTATTTATCCATTACAAACTCACACATACAACATTGTAACTAACTACTAACAACATTGTATATTTCTACATAATGTCATCACACAAGGAAGTGTTAGATTGAAACAGGTACTTATTATAAATTAGGATTGAGAAGCTAAGCGATACAAGTAACATTAACGAATAATAAAAAAAAAAGTTCGAGTACACAACTCAAAATATACGTGTCACAAAACTGTCACATTTTGTAGAGAAACCTTGGACCTTAATGGGTTCATGTATAAAATATGACAATTTTGTGTCTCATATACTTCGGGTTAGATATGAAAGATTACCTCGAACTTTCTATTATTTATCCATGTCCCTTCTACCTCTTGGCCTCTGGAGTCGACAAATATTGTTCCCAGAGGAAGTGCTTGCTTTATGCTCAAATTTGCTATGGTTCTGAAACACTCATTTTCTGGAGCTGAGATTAGGAACTAGGTAGTAAAAAGGGTACGTGTCAGAACCAGCAGAGCATGTAATTAGTTAATGCCTCATCAAGTACTTGAAACTACGGTGCCCGTCTTGAAACCCGTGTAGCATACGTATCATGGAAGCAGCCAGGGAGATGTTTATGAAATTTCATGATCACCAAAAAAAGTCATTAACACTTGGTAAACAGCTCACTGGTTACGTTGGGCTTGCTTAGTTAGTAATCCCTGCTTCGTTCAGAGCCACAGAAAGGGTACGCATAAAAACAATTCTTTGGAGGACAATATTTATAATAAATTTTATGTTGAACATCTCCCGCACTCTTTCTTACCTTAATTCTTTCAAATAGTTCGTCAAGTAATCGAATACTCTCCAACTTCCTTTGAGCTATCAACAACTTCCTTTCTTCAATTGCTATCTTCCTGTTTATTTTCTTATCTTCCTCTTCCTTCTTCATTTGCAGACGTTTCTTCCTCCTTTTTTCCTCTCTTAGCCTTCTTCGTTCTATTTTTACTCTTTCTTTCTCTTTTCGCTGCCTTTCTAATTCTCGCTCCTCTTCTAACTTTCGTCGTCTACAGAAATTCAAAGGAAGAAAACAAAACATTAGTAAGGAAGGTACTTTGAAACAAAGTAATGCAGAAATTAAAAATACAATTAATTCACTGAAACTTCCCCTAACGGCACCTCTGAATAACAGACAGTTTTAGAAACTCCGGCAAAATAACCCTAAACTTTATGGAAGGAAGCTCTCTCAATAACGGACACGGACAGCTTGATGGTGGTTTCTTTTACAGCGAAACTATTTCTATAGCGGATAAGGCTAACATATGGTGATTATCTGCACGGGAATCTTGTTTTAAATATTTTCAGACCTGAGTCATCGTCTTATCAAGAAGTAGTGAAGACAAATGTATGCTTAACCTGTAGCTCCCCATCCCCCTCCTTTCAAGATCGCTACGAGTAGTCGCGGGTTATTAGGAAGCTTGACAACAATAACAACCAGCACACACAACAATAATAACAATACATAGTTACCAAGGGCAAAAGGACTAACAAAACTCAAGTGAAAACAAGAACACCGTTGTTATTAAAACTAGCTGTTACATGCAGTTGTCCTGCTACTGTCAGCCTGAGCAATAGTTGCCTAAAGGTCATAAAATTCAATTCCATTGTCCTGCTGCTGGCGTTATTACAGAAATGTAGCAAAGTTCTGTTTCCTGCACATGCCATAACTATGTACGTTCAGTATAGTACAGTAGTTTATAGATAGAATTACTGTACATTACTTCAGTTTGTACGTCATTTCCTTATTCAAGTTTGTAATTAGGAAAAAGAAATTTCGTTTTCTCTCTATCTTTGTGTTTCTGTGTTTAGTTGTGGTGGTGGTTACTATTATTATCGCTGAATATGAATATGTTTTGTAGATCGTTTTTTCAGTCTAGGGGTACGAGGGTTTTAATGTTTGATTCTTCCACCATCAATACTTAATTTTCTCTAATTACACTTGCCAAGAGCGGAGTTAATAAATCACGATACTGAAACAAAATATTTGATCGTGTCTCCAGCAAATGACGATAACTATCTGCCCTCCTGGTATAATGCGCAGAGAAATTTTATTTCTGTAAAAGAACCACAAGAAAGTATACGCAATTATAGCTCATAACTCTAATAATAAATCAGGGAATAGTCAAGGTAACCTTATATTCTAGCAAAATGAAAGATAGTGGCTTCTGTATACTATGCGATGACCAAAACTTCTCTCTACGCTTTATTTCTCTTCTTAATATTTACAATAAGATATATGATATGAATAATATACGTATGTACAATTATATGACAAAAAATGTTCCAGCTTATACTTGAATGAAAATTTCAGAGACAGATTCTTACGAAATTGATAAAAAAAAACGTGTTGTAAAGAAAAAAGAAAGCTACTATTGATCTGGCTTTGTAGGTTGATGATTCTAATAAGTTATATAGTTGTTGCTGATCACTTAGGTTGAAAAACAATATCTAAATGTGGTCGGTCAAGGTTCTATTAATCCGTCACCCACACTAGGGGATTCTTATATTTAACAATTGACAATCAGGCAAGATACAATAACCTACACCGTCATTAAGTTGCTATTACCCCACAAAAGGGCGTTCGCATGAAGACAAAAAAAACTGACTTCACATAAGAAATTAGCCTAAGGGGGCGGGGGTCAACACTGGAGAGGACCGCAACGGAGAAAACTGAACTTTCTCAAAAGAACCTGCCGCAGTTCAGTAATAAGACCCGTAGAATTACAATTTATGTCTCAACTTGTTCAGAATGTACTAGTTACTTGCAACGATGATTTCTATTAGGGCGACGATAACGTTTCACATACTGAAGAACGATGTGGGAGTAATCAATAAATAGACCACATTAGGCCCTAGAGAAATCACGATAGGAGAACTTTATATTATTTCCCACATAAGGGTATCTCACATAAGAGAGAGTAGCACAAACTAATAAATTATGACCACATAAGGCCTCCCTAGCGGAAGAAAATATTCAATTGGAGTGGCATAATGCATACGGACGAAATTATATGTAATAGCAATTATCAAACAGCAATCACTAAGCAAAAACGAAGTTCGCTATGTGATCACACAAGATCGGGAAAAGGAGGTGAGATAATTATATTACAAGCACATTAGCTCTCTGTTAATTCCCAACCTAACTCCCGCTGTTCGATGAAAATATTATTGCTATGCTTACATTTAACAGGAATAAATCATTGACGAATTAAGACGTCTTTTTGGCATATACACGGTCAAGAACAATTTTAACATGACTCGTGAGATATCCTGTGTCCGATGCTTAAGTTTGGTTGCTACGAAAAAAATATGAGTCTAACTTCTAAGAGTACATTAACTCCAGAAGTGACTATAAGTTCAAAATGTAAATTAACCAAAGACACTACTTTGTGTTTTTCAGAGTCCGAAAGCCTACATCACCGATGGAGGGAGGAAGTTTGACCGACGACGGGGGAACGTAGAGTGAAGAGTTTGAACGAAGGAGTGAGAGTCAGTCAAAGGCCGAGAAAGCTCGCTATTTTATACCCCCCGTATAACGGTATTAAATTTAAAAAAAAAAAGTCGTTGGGAAGAAAACAGAGAGGGGAGTGAATGGAAAGTTTTTGCTGTACTAACAGAAGCTGGATAAAATCCTATCTATAAAAAAACGAGAGAGACTGAATGCAAGAAAACCTAGAATAATAATATATGCACGAAAATTACTTAACATAATAAAGGGATATTCTAATAAACAATATATAAATGATTAAAAAATTAAGTGCTAGCAACTTATTTACATACCTTTCTATATCAGCTGGAAAATGTAATAAAAAACACAATAATAATTTGAGTAACACATACACACACACTTGATTAAATAGCGTAGTAAACCTAAGGGTTACAAGTTAATTGATTTTAATTTATAAGGCCTTTAGGCAACTTCGGTTCAGACCGGTTAAACGATGGGATGAATTCGTGGAATGAAGAAAGTGGGAGGAAACGTGAGTACGCCGAGAAAACTCACGCACAGGGTGTTTGTCCATCACAAATGCCACATGGCATGAGCAGGGATCGGACCTTTAATCCCTAGGTGCAGAGGTGAGCGTTATACAATTTAGCCAGAGCGGCCCCAATTTCCAAGTTATTATGGCCGTTTAAGGGAAGTCCTAAAGGTGTCCGCTATTCGGAAGTTTCACTGCATTAAAGAATGGCCAAATAGGTAACTGTTCATGTTTAGAAGTTTCTGGTAGAAAGGCAACAAAAAACTTCATTGTATAAGTTTCAAAACTGGGAAATTCTGAAATAGTATAACTAGCATGCTTAACGTAGTAAGGAACTATGCAAGCAAATTGTGTTTCCTTACAACGCTGATGTCACACATGATATACAAGAAGTTATATAATTAAATATTTGTTAATGGGTTAAAGACAACTTATGGAAGTTGTTATTATCTTTTTCCCAAATAACCTTATGCACGGTAAATACTGAAACTAACAAAGAAAAATCAATAGCTGTCATGGCCGAGACTCGAACCCGAATTTCACAGTTACCGGATAGGTATGATATATCCGGCAACTGGGGGATCCGGTTCGAGTCTCCCTCGCGGCGGCTGTTATTACATTCTTTTCTTTAGTTCACAATGGTTCGTGGTGTCCTCAAATCTTGCAACGTTAATTTAACTTATTTCCCAACTTCACACAATTATGAAATTTTGCACCGGGTGACAATACAATATTCCTTTGTTACTTTAATATATTTCTATATATCTATATATTTTAAAAGTACATTTTAATATATTTTTTAAATATGGACTTCTTTACCCTAAAATAAATAGTAGCCTGCAACGATGTTGCGTTTGACTGGTTGCAGAGCACTTTAGGATTTGAGTCACAAAACATTAGTTTGAGAAAAAGTACCCAAACACCGAAATAAATTGAAATATATATATATGAAAACTTTTTTAAAAACATACTTTTCTTAAACAATTCGTACTAAAAATTAAAACATATTTTTTTATGCATGACTAAAAAAAGCATAGGACATGCCAATTCAAGAATCTGTAAAGTGACTGTATATGAGAGCGCGCCCCATGCTTTTCTTTTTAG
>JAGDQP010056139.1:0-12995 GCA_022664845.1 Lepisma saccharinum
GATTAAGCAGTTGCAAGTCTAATCACAATACCCTTGTTTTTTCATTGCTGAACGTGCCTGGAAGTTCCGAATCCACTCAAAACGATGTAAATTCAGTAAGGGTTTTTAACCATTTTTCAAGATGAAAAATGCATGATAGGTATACGAGTCACTCCATCAGGCCATGACACCCATCATCTCAGATTTTAATGAAACGTGAGATATTTACTTCTCTTATATACACATATAAACAACCACACCAATTTTGTTGTCTCTAACTTATTTAATTTTCATTTTATAGCCAATTAAAATTTTGGAAGATTGTCATTTTTCCTATTCCCGTAACTGAATCTCTGTGAAAATTTTGATTATTATGAATGAAAATTTGAAGAATTAAGAAAAAAATAAGAGAAATCTCCATCTAATGTTACAAAGCGAGAAAAAAAATATTTATTTAACATTTTTATGATTTTTGTTGAAGAAAACATGGTCTAACATAAAGTCAAATATCAATAAAAGGGAATGGTATAATCAGAGAAACCTTTTCCCCCTATTCATTCTAGAGTTGTGTCATTCAAAAAATTAAAATTAATGGGTTTTTCAATCCTTCCTATATTTTTTTACCTTTTACTCTGTGGAGTGTTATTTATTTATATATACATAGAGTGATTCAGAACTAAGTACTCGGGATGTGACTCCTGACATCGAAACAAGAAAAATGTTCCTATTAATGTGGATGCAATACCGCTTAGTTTTGGAGATACAGCGTTTCCAACTTGGAACCCAATCTCAATAAATCAGAAACGATGTACTGAATGAAAATTTCGTTTGCGTAAATTTGTTTCTAATAACGTAGTAAATGTCAGCAGTGAAAAAAAGAAACGATGTCATCACGTTGTCAGGGTTGCCAACCTGCTATAACGTTTAATATTTTCAAATGGAACTATGTCGTATTAATGGATATTTGGAATTCCCATGTGATAATAAACAGCATACGTAAAGCACACATTTCAGTATTGTAAACTATGGATCAGACTCGAAAGGTTTTCGGTTTTTTATAGGGTAGGGTAAGGTGATTTGGTGAAATTTTTATATTAAATTACTTTTTGTATGGAGAAAATAACTTTTTTTTTTCCTTAAACCATATTTATATATTATGATCATCCTTCTAGGCAGTGTATTGCACAAATTTACCGAGATACAACAAACTCATCGTAATTAAAAAATAATAATAATATGAAAACAACACTATAGGGAAAGTTTTTTTGGTGATAATGGGTAGGCTATTTGGTGACATGAATTACCAGAACTTTTCATAAATAAATGTGCATGAAACAAATGTATCATTAGACGATCTTTTACCATATTGTCGCATAGGAACATTGTTATTTCCTGTACCTGACAATTTTAATGAAATGTTTAGATGAAAAAGCTGCATTGAATCCCGTTTGCGCCGTCTTGCCTTTAACAACTTGTGAATACGAAAATTTACATTTCAAACACATCCAGTCATCATTATGATTGTCTGAATAAGTGATTTTTTTTTCCCCAGAAGTATTGCAGAAAATTCATGTGTTTCACAGTTTTAAATAAGGCTCACTGGCTTAATATTGATTGAAACCCCGTAAGGTCTGTCCTAAAACGCTGATGAAGTTTTAAACTTTTCTGTCCTTGAAAAAATTATAGATTCTTGTGCACAGAATAGCATGTAACATAAATATTAGACCACATCCCATGGATTTCACTTAATATTAGCATACCTGTATTTTAACAGCACAATGTTTCTCTTAGATTTCTGATCATTGACTGATCTTTATTACAGAGCACGAATGAAAAAAGAAAAGAAAAAAAGTAAAGCCAATCCCTGTGTGATATGCACGCGTCGTGAACGACGCATGTGGAAATGTGGAGGTAACGCTTCACGTATTCTCTACCTACGGTATGCAATGAGGCGGGGTGGTCAGTCCTACTCTCGACAGCCTTTACCTTCCAAAGATGCCCATTATTAGCAAAGACACGTTGGTGCTCATTTTGATAGGAGGCTGAGTGCACCTCAGAACGCCAGGCATAGGCATGCTGCGAGAAAAAGTCTCCTGGGGGATTTTGAACCCGGACCCGCCGATCTGTAGTCAGACGCACTACCGCCTGAGCGACAGCGCGGCGACTCCTACATGGCACAGATAGAGGATTGAAAGTAGATGGCATATCATGAAGGTTACATTGTTAATACACAGACCTCGTGGTAGCTTCGATAGGGAACGGTCTATTCGGTGACATGTCTCGAAAGAATTATCACCAAATAACCTTTCCTCACCCTACAAACTACTTATTTTCCTAAGTTATTTCCTCTTATGTTTTATCCATAGTTACCAACACTGCAGTGTAAGCTTTATTAAGTTGTTCATCAGCACTAGGGAATGCCAAGTATCCAATAACACGACGCTGTGCCACTTAAATCCTCCTTCAGCTTTTAACTTCATAACTGACAGAGAACAACGGTGTCGTCTTCTCTGGTAGCAAATCCAAGTGGCTCCCCATGCTTTCAGATGTCCCTCAAGGAAGCTCCTTAGTGCCAGTTTTATTTTCCTTGTACATTGATGATTTATGTGAACAGATAGATAATTCTTGCACTGAACTTCTCTACGCTGATGACTGCAAAATTTTAAAGACCATTAAATCTACAGAAGATACAGACTCTATTGAAATGTGGTGCAATAATTGGTTACTGAAAGTCAGTCCTTGCAAAACTGCTGCAGTGCGTTTCTCACTGAAAACCTATAACAACAATTGTACGTACACATTAGCCTCATCTAATATACAATGGGTAGACCATTACAAAGACCTTAGTATCATATTTGATGAAAAACTCAATTTCACTCCTCATATTGAATTCGTATCTTCTAAAGCACTCAAACTTCTTGGACTTCTCTGTAGGTTGAAAGATTTCAGAGCTCTTCGGTCACATTTTCTCACTTTTGTACTTTCTGCTATTGAATACTGTTCATTTATCTGGTCTATGGTTTGTGAAACCAACTTATCTGAAGGGACAATCTATGTGAATTTGAAACTAAAGAAATATATGAAATTTTTTAGTATCATTAGTGTAAAATCATATGTATTTTCTGTTATTAATGTTTCCTGTCAGCTACTGACACCTGGTGTTACTTTCTAACAATTTTTTTAACATGGTTGGCATTCAGAGCACATGGTAAAAAAAAAAAAAAGGTAGTGTTTTATTTGATACTTTCTGGGTCAGCAAAATATTTTTGTGACTACTACTGTGTTTCGAATATTTGATTAAAGATAGGGAAAGGAAATTTGTTCCCACAAGTTGCTGTAAAATCGACTGATAGCAATTAATTTAATATTAAAGATGATGGATATTGCGTAACGTCAGTTACCAATTTTAGCACATTTTTTACATTTTCGCAGAAAGTTTTGGGAATGGGAAACTCTACATTTGCAAACCTCTGAAGCATGTATAGACCTATTTTTGGAATGTTGTTCCACATTTCTAGGAAGGAAGTAATTGTGGTAACTAACGTTACACAAGCAAGGTAACCGTCGTTACACAATGAGGATAACTGGTGTTACATTGACAATTTGTTGTTGTTGTATAGCAAAACGTTGAATACTGAAATAAAACGACAAGATTCTTAATTTCATTTTTTGTATGTAATAATATCTGTTTTTAGGTCTTTCTTCATGAAATTAATTTTATTAGAAAAACTAGAAAGTACTCAGGCTACTATTCATGCCTCGTGATTTGAAAATAATATATTTTATAACTCAACCTATAATAAACTCAGAATAAATGCTCATAAATAATTAAATATGTTCTTTGGTTAATGTGGAGCCCAGTCTTTCCTTTCACACCTGCTGTTGAACACTCATAGATTGTAGGGCCTTTCTTTTGGGTAGTTCTCCTCTTCACTTTTTCTCTTTTCTTCTATTTCCTTTTTTTTTCTTTCATGTGTATTTTTTGGCTTCACCTAGCTCTACTTCCACTTTTTATGTATCAGTCCTCTGGCTGTACCGGGTTTCGAAAGAATAGGACTCGGGCCCATTTTTCAAGTACATGTAGTCTCGTGGATCTGTCCTAAGAGCCCTGTAGTCGCGTGGATCAGAAATGAGATTTGGTTGGTAGCACGACACAAGATCGAATGTAAAAAGAGCGACTCCAGAAAAGCGAATACAAATAGGGCGAATGTCAAAAGATCGAAGCACAAAAAGAGCAATTGACCTTTTTCGTAGGGCCTTTCTGTCCGCGCCCTTTTTTCCGGACCCTTCTTTTACGATACCGACTCCACAAGCTTATAACAATTAAAATATGTGCACATATCTTGCATGGTAAACTCTATTATTATTATTATTGACTATTTATAGTGAGTTGAATAACATAGATATAATTTTGAAACTATAATCTCCATCATAAAACATAAGATCCTTAAATTTTAATAATTTTGTCTTCAGATATGGAAGCTCCTAGTTCTTCGTTAGGAACCCCCTTTCGTTTATTCTTTTTGACAAAGAAATACACCTTTTAGCACAGGGCCGCGCGAGAAGATACATTTAAAATTTCAAACGGCTGATTTTCACACACTACTAAGTTATTATAAATACCAAGTTTTGTTCCGATCGGTTCAAAATTGAGGATTTTTAAAAAAGTTCAAACGGCTACCATTTACAAACTTTTCTTCCGATCATGAACCCATCCAAGATATTTAGACAACCAATTGCGCAAAGTTTGGTTTCAGTCCGTTAAAAATTACGTCATTTCTCTCTCTCGGGTAGATTGTGTGTCAGAGGGTAACGATCGGAGAAATTATATAGATAATGAAACACAAGATTGCTACACTTATAAGTACTCTTACCTAAGTTCAAAAGGATAAATTAAAATTCATAATTACAAGAATGAAGTACATTTATTTAGTTTCATATTTTCACCACCGTGAAGTACAGTTTTATTTAACATTTGCTGAAAAGATCATTAGTTTCATTATATCAAAGTTACTACTATTTCGAATTAGTTCTTTACAAGAATATAAGACAAAAAACTAGTTTTAAAACTGAATTTCTTCACGACTGTCGTTACATGTGGTATCGCAACAAAACAAATCGATAATTTTTATCATTCAGAACGCAAACAATATGTTAAACTAGCAAAAAAACAAGAAAATACGAGTTATTAAAGTTAATGTAAAGCAACGATCTCCAACAAAAGATGGCAGCACTACCTCAGTATATGTCTAATGTATTTTCAGTGTTACACGAAATTTCATTGCTGCTACAATTTCAAGGCTAAAGAGTTCAAATTTTCAGGGAAGAAGGTTCATAACCAATTCAAGAGCATGATCGATGCAGATTTTTAATTTTCTGTTTTGTTCGTTGTTATAGGTTTTTATATTCACAACAACAATGAAGCGATTTCAACAATGAAGGAAAACGAAAATAGAAAATCGGCATCAATCATGCTCTTGAATTGGTCTTCCCTGAAAGTTTGAACTCTCTAGGCTTGAATTTATAGGAGCAGCAAGGAAATTTCGTGCAACGATAAGAATGCATTAGACATATACGGCTGTGTCTGCCATCTTTTGTTGTAGATCGCTGCTTTACATTATCGTTCAGTATGAAATATAGTATTTAATAAATAATTAAATTGACTTTGCACTGTTATGTAATGTAAATGGTCTTTTCTGTTGACTTAGCTACTATTTCTTTGTAGTGCAACCCTAATATAAGAAACTTCGTATTTATTAAATATGCATATTGCCTAAACGTTCAGGATGTCATAAATCTACTACATTCTCCATTGTTTAAGATTTCAATAAAATGAAGCATGATTAAATAATTGGACAGCGTTATGCATCACTAGACCAAGCGCCATTTCTTAAAATTTTTCTATATGGCGTATTCTGTTGGTAAATAGTATGAACTATTTTTAAAAAATCACTATCAACGTATTGGCACTATCACTATCGTTATCAAGAAATATTCCTAAAGGTTAAGTAAATTGTCGTGAACTGTAGACTGAATTGTCTCAAAACGAATTTTTACCGCTTGGTCTAGTGATGGATAACGTTGTCCAATTATGTAAGCAAAATATCTTAATTACGAACCTGCGGATACTATTCGAGCTCAAATGAAAAATAAACAATAAAAATATTCTAACACTATGATTATTGGCCGGAGTTAAATTACATTTAGGGTTTAGTATTATTGGAAGCTTCTTTACATTTTATTGGTTTTTCAAGTATATTCATTCGTGATAACTAATCCTTTTACTCGTTACCGAACATACTCTGATAAGGTGAAAAATACTCACCGTAGTTAATTACAACACAAAACGAAACGAATGTCTGAATATTAGAAATGGTGGCTTAACCATGTCATGTTAGAAAAAGCACAATTGTTGTAGTAGTTGTAACTTATCCTACACAAATCCAGGACTCTCTCTATTAAGATACCTGCCGGCTTATGTGAACAGCTGATGAACCCAACTCTTGTGAAATAAAGCATTTTCTACAGGTAAGTAGCCGTGCACTTAAATAAAATGATATCAGTCGCATGTGAGAATGGATTTAACAAATAGAATCTAATTATAGTGTAAAAGGATAGTGAGGAAACAAAATTGCACTTTTTGTTTACCTGCTGACAAGCAAACAAACATGGGGCAGAAAAAGTTCTAAATTTCTTTCTTCCATAATAGTTAGAATGTCCAAATATGTGCACAAGCAAATTTTGGCAACTCGAGGGCAATTACTTTGGGAGATATCGATGATATAATAGTCAGATTCTTATTTCTAGAGAGAGAAGAAAAAGTGTGGATATGTCCTTATATTTGTAAAATGATGAAATAAATGGAAAGCAAATACATAGTAATGGGTACAATGTGGAAGGCGCTACATGTTGGCGGGTATGTTCTTCAGGGCCGCCATTTTGAAGTCTGCCATATTGAATCTAGATTTGTTTTCTTAAATGGGATGGGGGTCGTGTAATATGTCATTCAGAGTTAGAATTTTACGGGAAACACGTTTCTGAAGTCAGTTTTGCCGTAAATATACTATTGTGAGAGATAGTGCTAAGTGACATTAGTATGGGCTAGTGATACAAAAACCTGAAAATACCCATTTTGTTTTGAAATTATAGAGAAATTGAAATGTAAATGCATACAAATTGTTCCTGATTACATTATCGATACGCATTTGTATGCATTCACTTCACGTTTCCTTCATTATTTTAAAACCAAATGGTGTTTTCAGGTTATGGCATCAATAGCCTATACTAATGTCAGCATCCATTATATCTCAAAGCAACACATTTAAGGCAAAACTGACTTCAGAAACATGTTCCCCGTAAAACTTTAGCCCAGAATGACACGACCCCCTTCTTATTTAAGAAAATCTATCGAGATTCAATATGACGGACTTCAAGATGGCGGCCGTGAAGAACAACTAGTGCCTTGCACCCATTACTATGTATTTGATTTCCATTTCTTTCAGCAATTTACAAAAATAAGGGTCTTTTCACACTCTATAAACAAGAATCTGACTATTATATCATCAATATCTCCCAAAGTAATTGCCCTCAAGTTGCCAAAATGTGTATGTGCACATATTTTGACATTCTAACCATGATAGAAAAAGAAAATATAGATCATTTTTCTGCCCCATCAGTATGTTTGCTTTTGAGTTTAAGAAGTCACCATATGACCAAATAAAAAAAAATAATTACATAAAAATCATTTTCCTACCAAGTAATTAGAGACAAGCAAGGGTTGCCAGGAAGGTAGTAGAAAAGTCTCAAACAGAATTAAATAAATTACCCCTGATAGAAAGATCATCGAAAAAAGTCGATAATATTCCACACTAAAAATGAAGAAAATCATATGCAACTTTATATACTTGCCAGGTAAACTGGGGTGCTACAATATTATCCTAAAGAATTGGCAAATTCAACTGAACTTTATATCTAACATTACCATAACCAAAAAACTACTAATACACTATACCTAGCTAAGAGAAGATGCGTGAAAACAAAGTTCCGTGTGTTGATTTCTGTTTAAATATACTGTACGTTATTTTCTGTTTTAGTTGTAGGCCCTACATTTTTTTTTACTGAGCATGAATTCTTACATACTATAATTAATTTGACACTTCGTTACAGAATGAATGATGTTCAAACTACCCACGAGAGGAAGTGAATGTCGCCTTAGACTCATTTCATCATGTTTGAACATTTATTACACTTGAAGCTCGAAGTTGTGGGCTATTCCTCGGAGGAAGTCAGAAAGTGGTCAATTCCCAAAATCTTCTACAACTCTTCTATTCTCAGCGCATCGTCTGTACACAAGCCTTCCTTGTGGTGGTTCATGTCTCGCAATGTATTGCTCAATCTAAACTTCGTTGAGCGACTGTTTCTTTTTTAATGCATCAATAAGAGTCCAAACATTTGGATGGTGTGCATCTATGAGATGGTTGAATCTTCTATGCCATCCTTCAATTGCATGATTTGTGCGAGGAAGTTGGTCTTGTACTTCAGCGTTTCAGTTCCATGTGTCAACAGCGAACAATGGATTTCTACGATCTCCATTTCGTTGTGGTAGACCAATACACGTGTCTTCAAAGTAATCTAGTAACCCTTGCAAAATGTTAAGATTTTCAATAAAAAAAATCGAAATTTATTAATTCTTCAAAGGCTTGAACGACATTTGGTGGGGGTACAAATGCTAGCGATGTCATTAATTTGATGTTAAGAGCAAAATCTGCATTTTCCCTGTAATTTTGA
Organism: Lepisma saccharinum; assembly: GCA_022664845.1. Lineage (NCBI taxonomy): Eukaryota > Metazoa > Arthropoda > Insecta > Zygentoma > Lepismatidae > Lepisma > Lepisma saccharinum. Next base: position 8,767 of record JAGDQP010056139.1, read on the forward strand.
AGCACATCTGGGTATTCTTGAACTTTTCTCCAGAGACACTGTGAGAAATGGAAGAAGTATCCCCTTTTTCTTGCATTAGGAAACGATGTAGAGAATTCGTTCATTGCAGCAATTTCGAAATCTGTTAGGATTGTTTCTGGATTTACGTTAGATTGAAGATTTCTCAATGCTTCTAACGCACGAAAATATGAATTTTGAGTTATATTTGTCATTAAAATGAATACTGTTGGAATAACATTGTGATAATGAATCCCGCAGCATAATGAACCAGCAGATAATGAATGAGCAGACTTAAATGTACAATCGGCATACCAATGTGGGCATCTACTCATGTACTCCAAATTTCTAGCTCTGGAAAACAGTAAAATCCTGTTTTCATCAGGACCACTGTCGTAAAGAAGAAACGATTCACCATTGTTTGTTATCCTGTATTGTTGAGGAACAAGTAAGTCTATTACAGAATTTGGAGTAGGACGAGGTGCATTTATTTTTTGGCGAGTCAAAGTATTTTATTTTGCTTACTACTTGTATAATTACTAAAGAATGTAATTTGTTTAATAGTTTTTGGATATTTATTAGGATAAATATAATTAGGATATTTACTACCAAATGAGTAGCCGCGCCTCAGGCGGTAGCGCGTCTGAATACGAATCGGGTGACTCAGGTTCAAATCTCGGCCAGGATGTTGGAGACTTCTCGCAGTGTTCCCAGCCTGACGCACTAAGGTCCTATCAAATTGAGTATCAGAGTACCCTTGGTACTCCTGGGCACCTTAAGAAGGTAAAGGCGGTCTATCGTGAAACTGACCGCACCATCTCACTTTGTACCGTAGGTCGAAAATTCGGCGCATTCGTATCGCACAGGGAATAGCGTTACTTTTTTTTGTTATAATACACAGCAAATCAACTGTCATATTTTGAATGTCCTGTTTCTATGGGTCCAATAGTGATGGTAAAAGGGGGTCGCAGGATGAAAAAGGTTCAGAAACGCTGAGCTTAGCGTGACCAGACGTCCGGATTTGGCCCGGACAGTTTAATTTTTAATAGCCTTGTACGGGTGTCCGAAATGAACCCTGTCCGGACACTGTTTTGACCGGATTTCCAAGAACGTGTACGTCCATCATAGATTTATCATGGGATAATGATACAATCAGTCGCATGTGAGAATGGATTTAACCAATAGATTCTAATTAACGTGTAAAAGAATCGTGCCGAAACAAAATTGCAATTTTTGATTACCTACTGACTTGAACAAGTCATCATATGACCAAAATATGTCATTCGCCCTTTTAGTAGTCGCTCTTTTCCCATTCTCCTTTCGGTAGTCGCTCTTTTGTCGTGGAATCGATTTGGTTAGCTTGTGTCTCCTTAGTTACAAATGTTTTAACTCTTATTGTTATTATTATTATTGATTAATTAATTATTAATAAAACTTATTCCGTTCCATGTCTCCGGTTCTATTGTTTTTCAGTATAATTTTTCCTGTGGAAGGGTCTCCAAAACTGGGTAGTATTTGGAAGGTTCTGGGTTCGTTCTATTTCCTTGGTTGTTGTTATTATTGGGTTCCAATTCCCACGTGGTTGTTTCTGCATTGTCATTTTAACCTTTGGTTGTGTAGGCCTGTATACTGTTCAAGCAGTGGTTGAATTGTCATTGTTGTTTTTATTATTAACTTATTAATAATAAATGTAATAATGTTGTTAAAAACGTTTTTTTCTCTCCGTCTCCGTTTTTGGTCAACTGTTCTATATTATTGGGATTCTGACGTCATCTTATGTAAGAGCGTCTTGGTGGGAATGTCTGTTTTATTATTATTATTATTCATCAGCATTGTCACCAGTGGTGATAGTGTGGGTTTTTTTTAGAAGGGCTTCTATTCCCCTTTTTTTAAACTGTTTTTTTGGTCGACCTTTCCCTGGGAGGGGGTCTCTTTTATTCTAGTTTGGTCCATTTGTAAGGTCCTGTGTTTCTAGTTTTTGTGATTTGTACGGGAATGTGCTGCCATGTGTTTCTGGTCGTTTTTTACGGTAACAATCAAACATTCGGTTGGTCGTATAGTTTGGTTTCTTTGTTTTGTTTGTAAGTTCAGTACTGGTGTCTCTGTTATATATTGTAATACTTCAGTTCAGTTTTTCCCAATCGTAAGTGTATGGTTTATTTTGTTATTTTTTGTGGGAGGGAAGGTCTAATTTTTTGGGTCTTTGTTTTTCTGGGTTCTGACCTGGGAGAAGGTTGCCTTTGTCAGCATTCGTCTCAGGTTTTGGGGTCTCCAGTATGCTGTAATAGGTGTTTCCTGTGACAACCTAATCCACCACTCTTTACTATAATCCCCCTCTCTTTCCCTGGAACCTGGAGAAGTATCATGGGACACCTCGACATATAGTGCGTCAAGTTTTCCAAGTGTCTAAGGCGGATAATTGTAGTTATTAATTTACATTTAGGTCGGAATTTATGTACAAATTCCAGAGATGTAACGTCAGTTACGTAAGTACCATTTTTTTTCTAGTATCTATACATGCATCTGCATAAATTTTATATATTCTGTCTATGACTGTAATCAACATTTACATTATATATATATATATATATATATATATATATATATATATAAAACTTTGTACTGTATCGAAAATCAGAGAATTTAAGAACACTGTAGATTAACATGAAGTGTGTGTCAGAATCATGTAACGTCAGTTACCACATTTAAGTGCTTATATATCTCATCAAGTAATAAAATTTTCAATTCGTTAATTCAATCCCTCTTGTGTAGCTACATAAGGTAAAAAGTTTAAAATATTTCCATAAGCATACACAAATGCAGTCTATTTCTGTATTTACGCTTCCGACTGTAACGTCAGTTACCGTGGATTTGCCCTAAATTGCACAGAGTCCAAAACTCCTTTATCCACATTGTACAACACAGGGTATCCAATCTCCAACACAAATCTAACATACCGGAGATCGAGGTAACTTTGTACCAAAAATTTAAGTTTTGCCTTGTAAAGTTCGTAATTCTTTGCAAAATGTAATATGATAAATACCTTTTAAAGCTCTGGACAAAGCGAAATCAATATATGTTTCCATTTTAGATTTAGTTAAAAAATATATAAGTGTGGACAAAGTTACCCCGGTGGGTGGAGTAACTTTGTCCACCCCTATTTTTATTGCAGAAATTAATTCTCTACACAAATTTACCCCTAGAATGGTATCTTTGTCCAGGTTTGGAGATTCAGATAACTGTAATAAATAAGAAAAATGAAAAATTCTGTAGTGCACTTTGATTCAAACAAAACATGAAAAGTCAGGTGGGACTAATGTGAACCCCCATTTTGAATCAGTGATGGCGCTGGCCTCCAGCAGTTTTGCTTCTTCAGCGGAGAAGACTATAGGAATTCTAGGGCACTTTGTATGCTTCCCTTTAAGTTTGCAGTGCAATGTTGAGCGAGGGACACCATCCCTCTCCCTTACGCTCTGATAATGCACCACTTGTCACTTCCTCGATGGCTTTTGCAGATGTCCTCATTGGTTGACCTTTTTGTAAGATTTTGACCTTTCTGGTAATTCCGTGGTATTTCTTTAAAATTCTAGGCGGACAATGGCTGAATTCTAGATGGACCCCCAACGAGGTTGAAGGAAACGAAAAACAATTCGTGAACTTCGTCCCATTAACATACCTTACCATACAAAAAAGGCGAGCCAGTAGCTTTCAGGAAAGTACTAATTGCCTTAAAAATACCAAGACCAATTGTTATGCGTTAAGTAGTTACTAAGCAAACTACTTTTTTATTGCTTTGGATCGTACTTTAGCAGTGTGTAAACGTTCCAGAATGTGTGCAGTTAACTGCTCTGTCTATGGTAAATGATTCAGATTAATTACTTTAACATTTCCTCGCTGCGTTGCAATTATCGGACAAATGCTATTTACTCGACAAAGTTAACCCTATCCAAGGTAGACATTTTGAATTCTCTTGACTTAAAAAAACATAGACACTCGAAAAAAACTTAATGACTTAAAATTTCTTTACAAAACAATGCAGGGCGCACTGAGGACCAACGATCTCTTGTATACAGGTTTTTACAATACTCTTCCTTTGCCACCAGACTTCTATCTCAGTAAAAGTAAATTTCTAAAGGTTTCTTAAATAAATCTGGACTGACAAAAAAAGTCTCATTTCTTATTGTATAATTATTTGTTGTAATTTTTATTTCTGTTGTTATATCACATTGTTA
>JAGDQP010056140.1:0-12995 GCA_022664845.1 Lepisma saccharinum
AAAGCAAGGAATATCACTATGTGCATCGATAAGTGGTACAAGCCACGTGATGGCTTGGGAAAATGCCAAGACCTTAAGTTGTGTGTTATCTCATAGGTCAGATTTAATACAGACGAGTCTAATCATGGCCAGACGCATACCCTGCACATGCAGGATGTCATTCATATCGCAAATTGTTCGGCTTTATAGTTGTTCCGTCGTATCGTCTATCATACATTTTATGATCTTGTACACGATGTAGGCATTATGTGATTTTTTTTTTCTTCTTTGTAGTTCGGTTGTTTGACATCTCTTTCTGATAAATTGCAGATTTTGTTAGTGTATATCAAGCCATGCTTCCGGTGTTTTGGTTTATTAGATGTAGATTTATTTAGGTACGGGTTCTTCATCAACTACTTCGCTTTGTGCAGTTATTTCTCATAGCTTGTTATAGTGTAGTAGTAAGTCAGTTACGTAGTAGAAGGGCCTTTTTTTTTCTTCTCTCCTTTTGTGCGTACTCTGGTTATGCTCTTTAGAGTGTTCCCTAACGATGCTTTGGAACAACCAACTTTTAGTTGCCTCATACATGTTACTTCGTTTTTTCCAACAGCATTATACTCTATTGTGAAAGTACATTTTAGTCTCAATTTTTCGGCAAGTGCTCGTTCATTCATTCAGAGTACTCTTTTCATTCTATACTCATACTATTTTAGGAGGTAAAGATTTTTACCAGAAATGCATTTTCTCTTTTCATTTTTACATCATAAGTAGGTGGTAACTAACGTATTTTCAAGGTTTTGGCAATCCTATTTTTATCATAGTCTGTGTGCTGAGTGGGTGATACCTAATGCGTAGTTTTTTACGTTTAAGAGAACTGCTATGAAATGAGTATTGAATTCTTGACGTTAGCTTTCAAAATATACGCGCGATTTCTGCAGTATGTCGGCGTGGGATATATAAATACAAAGAGGAGAACGAAAAAACCTTTTCTAAAATGTTCAAAGAAACATGAGTATTCAGCTTATTGTACAGTGTGCGATTCTGTCTTATCCACAAGAAATAAAGATAAACATAATATCGAACAGTATATTTCGTCTAAAAAGCGCAACGAAAATAGTACTGTTGGTTCTAAAGAAAACCTTAGCGTTATTTCAAGCGTAAAGAACTGACTTCCGAAAAGCTTACATACATACCTTCTGTGGTCATATAACAATATAAAACATGATAATTTGTTTCGCGATACACGCTATAATTACCCTAAAAGTAGTAGACCCTCGACTAACTTGTGGAAGAACAGAATAAGAATTAATGATTACAAATGTTCTAAGTGACTGTCTGAAGTGAAATTAAAGGAAGAACTACAAAGAACTCCATTTGTTGTCTTCCAATGCTTCTATTTCGAAATCATAACTTGTTACAGATGTTAGTGCGTTATTGTGATTTAAATTCTGAGTTTGAAATAAACTGGTTTGAAAATACCGGGTATAAAAATGAAACATGTCTTACTGTATTTCGTCAGGCTATTTGCGAAGACCATCTAGAATGTAAGGTCGTCGGTAACCTTGTGGATAACGCTGTTGTTAACTTTTGAGGTTTGCCAAAGAAATCTTCAGGAAACATTCATTCTATTCACAAGAGCATTTTAAATAGAAATATACACACAATATATTGTGGAGCACAAATAATAAGCAATGCTTTTTCAGTTGCCACCACCAAAATCATTCCCATTGATATTAAGATTATTGTATTCAAAATATGTTATCACTTTGGAGACTATACAACACGAACAGAAAATCGAAGCGACTTTTGTGACTATTGGGTATTAATTTCAAGTGCCAACTAGCCCACTCAAAAACAAGGTGGTTGTCAAGAGAATACTGAAATGGTATGAAGCTAAACCCCCAGAATCAGAATTTTGGTTATTTTTATGCAATCACAACTTCTGATGTTCACTCACTGTTAAGCATATACTAAGATTCAATATTACAGCACTGGAAGTGTCGAAACAGTACTTCAATAAGTTTTTAAACAGATTAGAACAGTTTTATGCAATTTTCGGTACAAATGTTAACAAAACTTGAAAGTAAGATCATTCTAAACAAAGATCATACGTTAGTCGTTACTGGGTTTTATGCAAAAATATAGTATTTGTATATTTGGTCGAAATGATTCTTCAGTGATGCTAAAAAGATAGTGAAAGATTTGAAATAATCTGGTGTTTGGTCGACAGTGTTAGAAAACGATGTGGCATTTGTTTTAACACTACCAGGAAGAAATGCAGATTGTGAACGGCTCAGGAAAAAAAAGTCGATTCGAACAAAGAACTCTGCAACGTGTTATGAAAGTGAACGTGTTATGAAAGTGAAAATAGACTTACCATCTGATAAAATTAAGTGATATCATAAAAGAGGGTAAAACTACTCTGTGCAGCTGGTCAAGGGTTTAATTCTCGCTTATGTCCATTGAACTGAGTGGTTCAGAGCCCACTTTATTAAAAGTGTCCTAAGAACGTCACTAGCTCGTATAGCGTTAATAACAAATCTAATCCGAAGGCAGAAATGTCAAAAAACTATCAGATAAGATATATATATTCATTTTCTTCCTTTATGTACGTTCGTCCTTTCCATATTTACTCTAATTTAATATTAGTTGTTTCAAATAGTCTTTTTTGAGATAAAAGAACACTCATACATATACGATTTTAAATGTATTATTTTTTAGTTGAAAAGTTCCTTTTTTAGATTTAATTCATTTACATAACCTGTTGTTTTTCTATTTAATTTTCAAATGAAAAGAGAGTAGTAATGTATTTGTTTGTTTATTGCTGCCACATCTTTGAGGCTTTTTTTCTTTTTACAGTTCCGAACAAAATAGATGACAAAATAGGATATGATCCTGAAGAAGACGATGCAACATTTCAGCATAGTCATAATGTTCTTAAGGGTGTTCTTCATATAGTTCCGATGTAAGTAGGAAGTTAGCAAGTAAAGTATTCATTTTGAAAAGATTTTTATGTTTATGCAAAGAAATAAATGAATTACTGAAATACAATGAGTGGAATCTCAAGAGCCCTTAAGCGCAGTCAAATAACAAAGCGTGGAGTTGGTTAGTTGATGATTAAACACTATAGGTATTATCCCGACGCTGTCTCCACGACGGCCCACGGTTTGTCCCATCTGTAGGAACAGGAGTCGTAGCCCAAGGTGACAGTTCAGCAGCATCCTAGTGATCCACACGGCTTACGAATGCATACAAATGAACGGAGTATCTGAAAGATGAGTATCAAAATAAATCTAATACAATCTAACTTTAGGGCCTCAGAATCTCACAAATATCGGTGTGAGCATTTACAGCATTGTCAGTGTTGGTGAATTAACATTTGGAAATTTTGTTTATCGCCTGTTACCATTGTAGGGACAAATATCTGTGCACAGATGTTCATACAAGTGAAGTAGGTTGCACTATGAATGATCAGAAACAGTTTATCTGTGATATCACAACCCAAAAAGTTACATGTTGTAAAGAAGTACTCTCATGTTGCCTACGCATAGAATATGGTCGTCTGACACATTTTTATCTATTGCGACGATTAGATCCACCGCATTGTAACGAGTGCAATGCTATTTTAAGTATTCACGTTCTCTTAGATTCTCCTAAATATGATCATCTCAGCGTCGCAACATGGCCAGTGCGATGGCGTCGCTCCTCCAGATGGTCCAGATGTGATAGTTGTGCGAGACAGGATTATCGACTTCTATTTGAGATTATGTCCAGTAGCTGTTAAGTTTTACGTTGTAATATTTTCATTTATTTTGAAGTTAGATTATATGATATCAATAATCCTTCAATTTTTATTTCATTTTAATTTCTTAACAGCGAAGTTTAGCCATGACGATGATATTATTGGTACGGATGTAAGTCAGATTGCTGTTATTACAAATATAAATTAATTAATTTTATCTTATTGGGTTAAATGGAGTAGTTGAAAATACTACCATGGTGTAAACTAAGACATATCAATAACTGAAACGCAAAAGATCAGAACCGAAACGCAGGCACACACGTAAGTAAAGTTTCTGGTTAATAACCACCTAGCACTGCATTTATCTGTTAAGAATACTAACCTAACACTGCCTATTAATACTCACTTTTCGAAACTGATATACTTGAGTGTAAGGGGGAGCAAAGATATTTTAGATAATTTAAAATACATGTTATTTCGCTCAGTCAGCCGATAATTATAACTTAAATTTACTCAGATTAGTATTATTACGAACTTAATTTTTACATCTAATTGTGTTTTTATGGCAGGGCCCGTGATACTCTTCCACATTTAATGAGGAAAAATTTTCCTTATTACCGGCGTCCAGGTTATGAACAAGATTCGTATTTGTATAACACTTTATGGATTTTGCAGTATCAGCCACAACTTAAAGTTGAAGTCTTACACATCATTGTTGACAGGTAAGTTTTTATAAGTAGCTGTAAATGTAAAGAATACAAATGTAAATTAAATAGAGTCACTGAATTTTGATAAGCCTGAGAATTCAAGACCATCAAGTAGAAGCGAATGTCCACAGGGTATAAAAGTTCAACACGGGAAAAATTTCGCATTCTTAAATATTCGAAGCAAAATTAGGGAAATTAAGGGTATATTTCAAAATTGCTATAACGCAAGATTTTTTCTGGTATGGGATAAATTCGAACTTCAGATTTACAAGTACATGAAATTCAAAACAACGCGTAAAGAAACAAGTGGGCGAACAAACAAAACATATTCTATACAAAGAATTCATACCTTATATTTTTAATAAAAGGACTAAATCATATACATAAAAATGTTACTAAAACGAGTCGGGGAATTATAAACTTTTTAGATCTACAGATTGGACAATAAGTTTCAAACTAAAAAATATCGCAATCCTACAGCTGGTGAACAATATATTCACCAAGGTCTTCACATTCGCTACAGATAAAATATAATGTATGGCTCAATTTATTTTAGTAGGCTTTCAAAATGTATAGTCACTAGCGAGTTAAAGGAATAATTAATTACCTTTTCATGTTAGGTCAACAAAACTGTTACTCTAAAATAATCATATTAAACGTGGTAACGTAAATCTAAAGAAAGGTTTCAGAAAATTAAAATCACGAAACGAGCACAAAAATGGAGAACAATCTTAATCCACCTTTGATCTCGCCGAAAACTTTAAATTAAAATTTCACGCAATACAAAATTTATTTTGCTCCGAAAGATCTGTGAAGTTTATCAAATATGATGCCAATGCGGCGAACTTAGGCATGACAAAGATGAACATACCTGTTAGAATATCCGAGCACGTTACGGACGCTAAAAGTGAACACTCAGATTTCGGAATTTCACATCTTAAAATTTCCCTACATAAGGTAACCAAATAAGATATATATATATATATATATATAATTGCTTATAAATGAGTGATCGAAAGGAGTTTGTGCATACTTTTGCTGTCATTCTTTCATTTATTTATTATATTTACAAAATACGTCTAAGTTTTTTAAGTAAAATAGAAAAGGTTATGAAATTAAGCTATTTTTTAAGAGTCCAAATAAGAAATACCTGTATCTTAATCCAATAATCCCCGGTAAAATTTGAAAAGTCCTGAAGTTAATGTTATCGATCAATTGAAACACCGAATGAAAGCAATATGTAGCTTACAAATCGCCTTGGAATATAAACATTTCTCAAATTTAAGGATTAGGGGTTTAAAAAAAAAAAATTATGAGCAATTACATAACGTTGACAAGTGAAACTTGGGGTTCTGCAGTTAATCAGTATATGGAATTCCAAGCTGTTTTATATTTAGTTCACATAGTTATGCACACACTCTCGTTTTAGGAAACCTTGGGTGTCTTTTACTTCGGATTAATGTGGTTATCAGCTGAAAAGAAAGTAATGTATTCAAATTTAAGACTAAAATATTCTATGCATTATCATCTTTACCGTATATAGGAAACAATCTTTCTGTTCAAACTTTAATTTTCAGTTTATTTCCCCTTTAATTACAACCAGTATAAAAACTGGAGGCGCACAAACAACACAATGTCACGTGACAACATCCAGTAATTCTTCGTTGTTCTTGCTATACGGCGTCACATGACTAAATTATGAGATGCCTACCTCTTATTTAGTAACTAACAATTTTTAAGATTTAAAATTGTTTAAAAGCACTGATTCTTCCAGCGATTTTCTTTTATGGAAGCTACTTCATTAATAAAAAGCAACCTAGAAATAAAACGAGATGAGGAAATATTATGCAAGGTACGCCATCCGTTACTTCAGTAAGTACATACAGTTCATGCTTCTTTTTATTTATAATTTTTTCGCCGGTAATATCACACACGAAATAAATGGAAGATTACAAAAATTAGTAACGTTTTGGTTAAATATTTTAATAGCCTCACCGTAACACACTTTTGCTGACTTTTCCAACCTGTTTCTTTCCGGTTACGACTGACACATTCAACCACTCAGCAAATAGACAACTTCGGGACGGGACCAGGATTAGGAGAGTATGTTTTCTTAATAATAAAGTAACCTTGCTTTATGTAGATATCCACGGTATGGGTTTAGAATAGATGATTAAGAAACTTAATCAGAGATACAACGTATTGAAGATCGCTTTTGTTCAGATACTGAGCCTAAAATATCAAACAGTAGTTCGTTGGCTTTTTAATTTGCAGATTTTCCTTTAAAATATCCATTTACTGCAGCCCATTTCTTAACTATATTTTAAATATATTTACTTAGTATGAACACTTGATTTTGTATTACATACGTGTTAGAACTTGCTGACACTTGTGTTATAGTCAGTTCATAAATGATCTTGAAGTTCAGTAATTAGTAATGCTTTTTGTTCCCTAATCGACAGATTAAGAAACTGAAGATTGAACTTCTACTCCAGCAACTCTAATACGTTAGTGTCATTAATAAAAGAACTTTTAGAAAGGCGGCTTTAACGCTAGATCTTTCACTACCTTCCTCAGTGGGGAAAAAAAAACTTCACTAGCGTCTTGTACGTACTCTTTTCAAAATCGAACGTATGTAGAATTTACTGGCGGATTCAACTCGGACAAAATTGTTGAACGCCTGAAAATTTGCACAGATGTTCCATTAGTGATAAATAATAACATATTAAAAGTCCCCCCCCCCCTCTCCCATGTGAGCTAGACCCAATATGGCGGCCGATCAAATATGATCCTGAAATAATGACGCAAACTTCAAGAAAGAAGTTCTTTTGACGAAGTTTCGAATCGGAGCTACAGGCGCTCAAAGTTAGCCAGTCATCATCACAAATGATATAAGCGATGTCGGCGTAACGAATCACAATCAAAGTAGTATCCAATACGTCCATTTGAGTAGTAGTTAAGATTGAGAGGGTGCCACATAGGCAGGTTTTCAACATGAGTTTTATTGTCAAGGAATTAATATGGTTTAATAGGGCAGGCATGGGCATTCCATCTAAGGTTTATTCTTATTCGTTAATTATAAATGTTACTCAAATAGATGTGTTGGGTACTACTTCGATTGTGATCCGCCGACACAGTTTAGGTCGAAATTTGTCGAGATAATGACGTCATTCGTAGCGATGCCTCGTTACTTTAAGCGTCTGTAGCTCCGAAACTATGCGTGTTTCGGAATTTTTCAAGAAAATTGTTTCTTGTTTCGATGCGAGGAATCACCTCCTAAAGTTTACGCTATATTTCAGGGATACACTGTATATTTTTGTTTTACTCGTTACCCACTACATTTGGTAAAAACTTTTGGTAAACTTTATTTTTATATGGGCCAGTCTAGTAACTGTGGACTTCGGCCTGTCACGATTCGCCCTTTATCTGTTAAAATTAACTCATGCCCCTTCCAGGACTTGAACCCGGGACCTTCGAGCCGATGGCCTACCGCCACAGACCGCTCGGCCACCCGGCCGTCACCAACTGCATTTACAGGATAGGTTACCCACTGCACCAACTGCATTTAATATCGCTTTCATTGGCCCAAAGTTACATGCGGTGGCAATTAGAATTCAATGCAATGCTGATTTATTAACATTGATGATGATTTTTTTAAAGTGTATTAACTATAATGATTTTTGAAAAGTGCACCGCGAAATGAAGTTAAACCAAGTCAAAAGCATTTCAGAAATCAAACTTATACATTATAATATCAAGGAATTATGCTGATACGTGAGAACATTGGGAATAATAAGTAATAAAAATAGAAATGAATCTGCATTAAACTTTCAGCACTTTCTTCGCTTAGTATATTGTTCGTTGTCTGAAATTTGCTTTCTTCACCATATCAGTACTATTTGAGTTGTCAGTATCATTATCGTCAGGAGTCAGGATTTCCATTAGTAATTCCATGACAATGGGCTCATGAACTGCCTCACGGCAATCCAACTCGCCGACATGTGCAACGCATGCATTCACTAATTTTGCATGTACACGAAATTATTTTCAACAGTAAGTCTGGAGCTCAGTCTGCAGACATAGAATTGGAAGCAGCTGCCCATTCAGCGCCATTCTCGAAACAGGTGGAGAAAAATGATCTGGGTTTGCAAAGTGCCTTGTAGCATTGTTAGTGGTATTTTCCTTCTGCTGCCACGAGACCAATAGCATGTGGCAGTAGAAAATTCCAATTTTCAGATAAACCCCAGGATGAAATTGCAGATTCAGTAGAAAAATTCATCGGACATCTGAGAGGTGGTAACACTGACTATACATTGAACATTTCCGTTATCTCTTGTATCAAAAATGTGTGGCAAATCAACGCCTTCCTTCAAGTTTCAACCGTGCCACAAATATTAGATGGAATGTCCGTGCCTGCGCTATTAAAGCTTATAAATTCCTTGACAATTAAATTCTTACGTTGAAAACATGCCTATGTGGCACCCTCTCAATCTTAAACACTACTCAAATGGATGTATTGGGTACTACTTTGTGATTCGTTACGCCGACATCTCTTTTATCATTATTTATCGAGATATGACGTCATTTGTGACGATACTGCGATAGCTTGGAGCGTCTGAAGCTCCGAAATTTCTACAAAGGAACTTTCTTCTTGTTTTGATGTGAAAAATCAAGTACCGAAGTTTACGCAATTATTTCAGGGAAGTACTATATATATATATATATATATATATATGTAAGGTCTGCTCCATTTTCATCACTTCTCCCACAATCACTATCAATACTGCTAATGGTCGGTACACCCTCAATCCCAAGGGTACATGCCACACCCCTAATGTTATATACATCCTAACCCGCAATTTCTGTCATGCCTTTTTATGTGGGGGAAACAAGTTGTGCTCTCAACTGCCGTCACTTCTGTACTATCAACAAACAGGATGCCCCAGTTTCCTTCCACACCGAGTTCCACAATACCAATTTTGATCTATCTTTCCTGGTTGCCATAATCCACATTTTACTCCCTACGACTAGCACTCAACACGCCGTCTGTGGGAGAATGCCTTTATTCACGGTTTGAGCGCGAAAATAAAACGTGGCCTTAACCTTCAATAACTCTAAGCTCCCCTTTTCCTCTGCATTTTCAACACATTTCCATCCACGATCCCACCTTGTACTTACACGCTATACAGTTATTATTATTTCAAGTTCCGGATATCTACGAGCTACAGCAGTCAGTTGTTCTCCAGTTTTGATGCTTTGTCCGCTACGTGTCGCCACTGTCTCTTCAAACTTGTACTTTGTGAACACGTAAACTTCGCTCTCTTCCTCTCTACTTGAAGTGTGAATACACGAAATATAGTGACTTTTTATGTGTACATGTGAATATGTGTGATCTAATGCGAAAGTAAGGTGTAAGTACAAAGGTAGGCTTTCCTATCTTCTTCTTCTTCTTCTTGATCAGGGAAGGGAAGGCCTTCCGTCGTTTCCTCCCACTTTCTTCATTTCTACTTCTCTCTCCATGAAAAGAAATATTTTCTCTTTCTCTCTTTCATGGAGAGAGAGAGAGAGAGAGAGAGAGAGAAAGACAAAGAGAGAGGGAGAAAGGGGGGAGAGACACAACTTATCTTTTCTTTTCTTTTCTTAAGAAAGTGAGAGAAAACGGGAGAACCCGGGCCCCAAGAGAAAGAGAGAGGGGAGGGGGAAAGAATATATATATATATATATATATGCAGGTATATATGATTTGTGGGTCTTAGGAGCAAAAGCTGCAATCTCCACTCCAGAATATTTTACGGGAGAGCCAAAAGAAAATTTATGGTGGTAAATATAATAGTATATGGGTACTTTTTTCCTGTGGTTCCTACGCAAAAAACTATAAAGTAAACAAAGAATTATTGCTTTATTCCTTATTAGACGCTTTAATGTATACAATTCCATCAAAATCTCGGTTTTCAAAAAAAAAAATCAGATTTTGCTTTTAAGCCTCACATTTTTATTGTTTTGGGGGGGTTCATATTTGATCGGCAGCCATATTGGTTTAGCTCACACGGAAGAAACGGAACTTATGTTGTTATTTATAACTAATGGAACGTCTGCGCAAATTTTCAGGAGTTCAACAATTTTTTCTAGGCTTTGCATAAAATTCTGCCCAATATACTAAACCATTAACTATTCTGTTCTTTGCCAACCAGCACTTAATTGGATATGTGTAGTATATACGTGGGGGTACCCAAAAGAAACCGAACTAATTTTTTGGTGGGTAGAGCTTTTGTATGTAGTATTGCGTTTTGCCGCTAGGAGCGCATAGAGCGAACGCGTGAGCGAGCGAGCGAGCGTGGAAGAAGAAAGACGTGTTTCTCGTGAGCTCTGAAGTGCAGTGAAGCGTGACATGGGTATCTCCCTTGATACCTGGAGAGCAAGAATCGGCCTCTTCTGTAGTGCTGTGTTGTGTGGTGGGGCGAAAGAAACTGCAACCCCACATGGTGAGTGGATGTTGAAAGTATCCAAAGCGTACTTAGCCTATGGCTTTGTTTTACTGACGTTGTTAGTAATCGGATCGGTGGGGAAAAGATCCGGGACTTCCTATAATTTCTTAAAAAATTGAAATTTGTGAAATAAAGACTGTTCTGAACATTCTCCGTGCTTCGAATGAGCAAATATTCTCAGAAATTAAACAAATCCAAATGAAACCTCCTTTAATCGACTCACGAGGGTCCAAAACACAGATTTGCATTCAAAATCAGTTTTTCTCTCTCTCTCTCTCTCTCTCTCTCTGGCGTATAATCTTTCAATTCGATAAATAATGTAATGGACAGAGTTTTGAACATGGAAAGTGCACTCAAGGGCGTCTCTAATGAAGTTAGTAGACTTCAGGATCATGTACATTATCTGGAAGATAAGATTGATGACCTCGAAAACACGTGATTCACGGTATTCAGGATGAGCGCAGTGAGAACTGGGATTGTGTCGAAGAAAAAGTAAAGCAAGTGTTAAGGGATCGGATGGGAATAACATTAAGTGAACAGTGCATACAGCGCTGCCATCGCGTAGGCAGAAAACGCGATGATAGGGTGCGACCAATTATGTTATTTCTTGTCTTATAAAACAAAAGAAACAGTTTTAAGAAATAGAAAATTACGAGGAAGTAAAATATACATCGAACAGAACTTCTCAAATGAAGTCCGCAGTGAGCGTTTAAAACTTCAACCTTACCTAGTAATTTTTGAAAGAGAGGTTGCTTCGCTTATCTTCAGTATAGGTACTTGTTTGTTGATGGAAAAAGATTTTCTTTGTTTGAGTTGGAGGGAAACTACAATCGTGATCATTACGACCAACCTATGAATCGCGAAGGAAAGACGTTGACAAAAGCTAGTTCTGCCTCTGCGACACCTGAAACCCCGAGGGCATCCAACTTGCAAGAAGGAAATGTGGTTTCTGTAGCTGAATCGAGACAAACAAACACCATCTAGTTCCCGCCCCACCCTCCCCTTTAGTGACCCCCGGAGAACAGAACAAAAACACCGCAAACACAAGCCAGAACTGAAAACATCTCCCTCCCTGTCCCTGCCAAAAACTGCGACAGAGAGAAGATGAGAAGGGAAAGTGAACCTGAAAAAATCAAGACCGGTAAGAAAATAATCAATCTTGCAATGAATAGTGCATCATCCTCTTCTCCCTCTAACCCAGGAGTGGTCACCAAAAGTTCCACTGCCGGTAAATTAAGCTCTCATAGCTCAGACTTAAGTTTTCAGGTAAGAAGGGATGATTGTGACGGGGTGGGGGGGAAATGACTCAGTACATCCGACAAAAGGTGTAACCTCTGGGAAGCAAGCAAACTTCAGTTTATACGTACAAGATACACGTGGCCTTCGAACTAAAATAAACAACTTGTATGAAAACATTTTAAGCAATAACTACCATGCCTTCTCATTAATTGAGACTTGGCTCACCGATAGTCATATATATTCTGAACTTTTTGATTCACGGTATGTAGTGTTAAGAGCTGACAATAATCGAGTGCAGCAAGTTTTCTCTCCTGATATCCCTGGTGTAGATTGTATTCTAGCCAAACTTTTTGTAAATAATGTTACTTGTATATTTGTGTGTGTGTTGTCTATATTGTACCTGCGTCTCCTATTTCAGTATACCAAGATTATTTTAATTGTATTACCACCAGAAAGTAGCATTCTCCTAATAGGCGATTATAATATTTCTGAATTGAGAGGAACTGATTTCGATTTTCTAAACTCAACTACAACCTGCCGTGAATTATATAATTTGATGAATTTTTACAATTTAAAATCTTTCAACAATGTTAAAAACATATATGGTAAAACATTAGATTTAGTGCTTTCTAACTTTCAAAGTATTGGTGTAACGCATGAACATGACTCGATCGTTCCTGAGGATGTTCATCATCCTGCATTATTAGCTGAATTTATGTACACCAAGCGGATCAAAAATATAGCAGAATCACATACAATTGATTACAACTTTTCCAAAACCAATTACGAGCAATTGTATCGTGACATTGCATCAGTTAATTGGGAAAGTATATCGGATAGCTT
>JAGDQP010056141.1:1797-12995 GCA_022664845.1 Lepisma saccharinum
CACCACCAAGATATCAGTAACTACAGGTCACACAGAGATGAACCATACACCGTTGGATTTGTCGTGGTCTCAAACGGTGGGGAAACATCAGTTTGACTCTAAAAGTGGCAAGTCCTTTTAAATCGCTTACTATTATTCTCCATCCCTACGTAGAGTTCATATCCTAAACCACTGGAGCTAGAAACGTCAAATATTGTATGAAGGTACATTATAACTAGTAAATTTAGAAAATATTACAAAATGTTTTAAAAGTCGCCATCTTGGATCCAAAATGGCCTCCAAACTTATTGTTGTATAGAGGGCATAGCCTAAACTCCTGGAGCTAGAGAACATCATCACTAGTAGGTTACGAAAATATTACAAATTATCCCCAAAGATGCCATCATTGATCCAAAATGGCGGACCCTAAAAATCCATTTTCCTCACCGTTTGAGCTAGAGAAATGAAATTTTGTATGAAGGTGTACCATCACAATTAGCTCACGACAATATAAGAAAACGTTAAAAAGTCGCCATCTTTAATCCATAATAGCAGCCCAAGACCTTATTTCCACACCACTGAAGCTAAAGAAACGAAATTTGGTATGAAGGTGTATGAGCGAAAGTAGGTTACAATAAATGCGATAAACCTTCCCCTGTGGGGCCGCAGCCAAAGGGGGGTATGGGGGTAGATCTGTGTTCCCGAGCCGATGGGCACGTGATGCTCTTCGACTGCGATACCCCATGAAGACCAAATTGTGTTGCACTGACCTCTGAGACACGTTCCTAGGGCGCCCTGCATTGATTCCTGCTGTCAGATGTCGCACTGTTGCTTGTCCGTTTGCCAGGACGAATCTACCCAGACGTCGCCGGTCCCGGTAATTCAGCACCCATATATCACCACTGCGTTTTCCCTGATAGGTCGTAATGCCTCCAATGCGGTACTCACGGTTCACCCTTGACACTGTGGAGCGAGTAAAGTTCAAAATCCGCACGACTTCCGAAACCGCGTGCCCCATTCTTCTATCTCCCCGCGTTCAAATGCTGACAACGTCCCGTAAACGACGATTCACTGCTCACACAGAAGTCCAATTGATCACACTGCAACTGCTTCGAGCCGTTCTACCGGATTGCCACGATGTTACCGCGTCGTTAACTTGTTTCCTCTCCATACCTCATGACTTTAGGCACTTGAATGTATAATACACTGTTCGCCGTTAAAAATGCAACACTAAAAGGAAGAGAAGATAGAAGCCCCAAATTTGGCAGATTGATAACGTTAGGTACAAGTAGAAAATTATTAAACCAACCTCGTTGTGCGATGGGTGACAACGGGCGACAGTGGAACAGAATTGCCTATGGTCAGTAGCCTGTAGCTCCATCATGGGCGTTCAAAACGACTGCAACATAGACATAGACAGGTTGATTTCCTCCTGGGGTATGGCAAGCCATGCGTCTTCGACAGAATGCTACAGTTCATCAACTGTAGCTGGAGAAGGTCGCTGGCGTGAGAGACGTTGTGCAATCGTGGATCAAACGTTTTCAATCGACGAGAGATCAGGTGAACACGCCGGCCAATGAATCAGGGCACATTGTGTCTAGCCAGGAAGGCTAGGACATCACGTGCGTTGTCATGCTGGAATGTGGTCCCAGCAGGATCCGCACTACAAAAGAGACCACAAACGGGTCAATACACTGTCGGCGTACCGTTGACTGGTCATATGTCCCTCAATGCGTAGGACACAGGAATGGGCACGAAATAAAATGGTACCCCACTCCATAACACCCGGTGCAGGACCGACGTGACGGTACAAAATGCAAGCGTCGCCCAGGCTAATGCCACGGTATGGTCATCTTTGGATGCGGTCATATTGATGCTACAAACAGAACGGGATTCGTCTGGGAAGAGGATATCCTGATATTCGGGTCTCCATGCGTAACATTCGCGACACCATTCTAGTCGCGCATACCTATTCTGTGCAGTTAACGGAAACTGCAGTAATGAGCGTATGCAAATATGCCCTGCTCTGCCAGACGACATAGAACTGTTCGTGGGGACACTGGGTATTGTGCAATATTCGGCAGAGTGTGCTTCATTGTTCGGGACGTGGCAACTCGATCCTTAAGAGCCATAGGCACTAGCCGTCTGTCTTCGCGGGCTGTGGTATAGCGATCAAAGATAGAAACCTGCCGATATGGCTGCCGCATTCGACGACAAGGCATATTTTGACCATATAAAACACACTCACGTCACACCAACAGTCGTCTACCACTGCACTGTGGCTCTCTGGCCTGCCTCCGATTGCTGTTCCTAGATGGTATTTCCTGCACCCCTTATGCGTCACGGAGCTGTCATGCTAATCAGTTATTTATCTTTCCATGTGCTACATACTCTCCAAATTTGGCATTAATCCGGTGTCTCCTTCTTCGTGTTGCATTTTTAATGGCGAGCAATGTATAATATGCTTTTTTCTTTTATGTATTGACATAGATTAATGACCTATTTATTTCTAGTCTTGTTTACGGCCTTGCAAGCATCATAATTACTCGAGTGTATGATCATGTGAGTATGTCAGGTTGTTTATCTTCCTATATACTGTTACTACCTTTAACCTGGTATTACGTTTTATCAAAATAAAACTTCAAACATTCTCCTGTTAAGTGGTATATTAGAAAGTTTTATTGCCTCTATACTTTCAGAGAGTTTGGGGAATGTACATCAAAGTGAAAGTAGAGGTTGCAAAAATGTCAGTGCGTGTCGGGCAACTTTAACATTATATATGATAATATATAGTATTTTTAATATATATGTTTTATTTAATCGAGAACGTTATCCCCAATATCTCTGCTAGGATATCATATGTCCAATTCGCATTTTTTGAACTTCTCGGAGATATACGGCAATTACACTTGAAAAGTTTGCTCTGAATATCAGTTTGTCACGCGTGGTATTGCTCGTTAATGATTTACACAACATTTATTGGGATTTAACAAAAAGGTTGAAACTTTTTTTTGTTCAGCATTTGACTCCAACGCAGCACATGAAAGAAGTGTACTTTTTACCAAGTAGTCTGCAGTGTATAATACGTTTTATATGTGGAGCGTCACGAACTAACATAATTAGTCAGTCGATTTGTATAATGCTTGCCAGGCCGTAAGGAAGATTATTAAGAAACAAACCAATAGTTTATGTCTATATAGAAAGAACGAAGTTTAGTATATATTTTCATAAAATTTAAATTCGTACACTTTAAGCTCAATAATTAAACTGAAGTAAAATTGCAGCTATTTTAGTGATGTTTGAAATAACCCCAAAATAAAAGCTTATTACGCATTTGTACTAATTATTTTTTCAATTTCTTTATGTAAACATGCATCGTATACTTTGCAGGAATCAATTGTACTGATTCAAGTAAACTCACTGTATATTTCAGTTTCTACTACCGGGTATGACATATTCGTGAAATTGCTCTTAAAACGAATTCCGAATTAATACATTTAGCCCCAGTTTTAGAATCGATCGCTAAGCTTCTAGCCAGCGCTATAAGTTAAGGCCAAGTCATAATTTTGCATTGAAAATTATGACTTGGCCTCAACTTTGTACTGGCAAGAAACTTAGCAGTCGATTGTAAAAATGGGGGTTAATATCTCCCCGCTACAAATCTAACCTCGGGCTCTTAATTACAAGGCAACAATCAAAATCACTCACCTACCAGTTACGCTGGATATTATCATCAAAGTGCTACAGCAATACAACTACTTAAGTAACAAAAATATTAATGAAATGCAAAAATGAAATGTTTAACATAACTTACGATTCACAAAGTTTAATTCTAAGATCTCCACAATAAAATATAGACATGGAGCCATTGAACAATGTTACTCCTTGTGATGCCATTATTTCTATTTCATCCACACTTATTAAACTAGTTACTATGCTCAATGAATATCTTTCAATATTATGTTAAATTCGTACTAAAAGTCGAGTTTATCTTCTTGTGAGCTAATTTACAGCACAGCGGCTAGTATAGCCTTAGTTTCAGCAATGAATATTGAGCTGTATAAAGACTACAATAAGATGACGTAAATACGAAATTAAAGGCACAATGCCTTCTTTAACCCAACTTGATTATACAAGTAACAGTAATATGCAATTTGCAAATTTTATTATGCACAGAATTGTAACAAGAAGATGGAGAAATGCCGTAAATATATAACCAAAGTGAAACATTTTTATTGTATTGTCTATGGCACAATTACCTACTTCAACCAGATAAAACTTAACGCTTAAGAACATTTATCCAATAAACGATTTCAAAGCGAATAACATTTCTATTACACAAACAGGTAGTTAGACCAGTTTTTCAAATAATGCTGACTGTTTTCATCCTTTTTCGAACGTCTATCGCATTAGTACTTCTTTGTCTCTCTGACACGGATTATAGTTGTTATATTATCCAGGGAAAATGTTTTATTACTGAATAGAACCAAAAGGATATTGTTAAACATTAACAAAAGTTATTTTTCCTTTATCAGGCAGCTTTTTTTATCATTTTTGAATGCGTTTTACCCCCATACTTTTATTCTGTACATATTAATGGCAAACAATCATATATAACTATTGTTATAGTGTATAATTGCACAATGTTTCTCTCTTTTTGACTGAAATTCAAGTTGGTATCGACATAATCGGATTTTGTTACAATTTGCAACCAAGGACGAACAAAGAACCATATATGCATTTATAAAGCTTAACATGTTTTACGAATGATCTGCGTTAAATCTCGTTTACTCTTCTGTATAACTGTTCTCTCGATAAATGACATCACTTGTATGGATTTATCCTACTATTTTGTTGATGAGAATTCCAAGAATTTTATATGCACGTCCATTTCGTAAATTCTGATTTTCAATAAACACTTTTTTTATATCTAGCTTAAAAACATAATCTATTTTTTTTCAAGGGTTTGAAAATAAATTGTTTCCATGCATTACTCAAGTATAATATATTCAAGAATATATATTATTTGCTTTATTTCGCTCGAAACAAAGCCTATTGCTGGCTTTGCTGCAGCACATGTTACAACACATGTATCACACATATTGTTTTATTTACTGATTTTAATGAATTCCATTAACTACTCTTATACCGACTACGACTGGAAACCTTTCAAATTTTTATTAAATTTGTCGGATCTGAAAATATGGAAGGTATATTGTATTTACTGATTATACAAGCAAGAGTGAACGTAATATACGCGTATGAAAAAAAACAGTAAATTGAATAATAACATTTTACGTTTATATGTGAGGCCAGTACAAATTTTTTGTGAAAATGTTTTCCCTCAAAATATTGAGAAAATAAGAATAGATAGGAGAATTGAAAAATCCACTTTCAATGGTGTAATTTGAGTTGTATAATTCCCCGTACAAAGCGATGCATTATTTTCCTAATGTGGTGGTACTGTGTGGCCTTAATAGCTTATTGCAACATCGGTTGTTGATATTAATATGATCCTTAAAATTGCTATAACTAATTCTACACCTTAAAATACGTTCTACTCCTTTAACGTTTCTTAACCATCTTCTACACACTTCAATTTGTCAACTTTTATGAACTTCCTGTATAATATTTCATTTTCGATCATTATTTGAACACTTTTTGTACAGTCGAGCTTATAAAACATGGCCTATGATTTTTTTTTTCAAGTAAAGAATTGAAGTAATTATCAACAGGCTACGTAGTAATCTGCACAAGTGGACTGCTCGTTTTAATCTGGTTTGAATATTAGTTCAGGCTTGTCATATTGTATAACTTTCCGGACTTTGAATTCGATCATTTTGTATGGATCTGAGTGTACGTACAACTTTTCACAAAAGTTAGAGCGTCTGAATAAGTGGATTTGACAGTTTAGGAAATTGGTAAAGCGGTAATAGGGGTCGGGTTGTCTCAATTGTATATAGCCTACCTTAACAACCTAAGCTACAAAAAAAGTAATCCTGTCGTCACTTTTCTTGCTATATATTAAAGAATTTCAGTGCAGAAATCAGTGAGCCAGATGTTATTAGAATATAGTTGGAAGAAAATGTGAGCAAAAAGTGGTCAAACAATAATTATAAGAAACTAAGTGTGCAGGAAACGTTTAAGACTTATCGTAAGAAAGACGTTAAAAAGTACTTCAAATACACATTCCTAATAGAGTTTAGCACAAACCAAGAGAATTTTAGAAAGGATGTGTGCGAGAAAATATAAAATATTGTGTGTTATTTTGTAGAAGTGTAAGTTAATTATGCAGGTCAAGTTCCAAACGAAATTGCCAATCCGATAAAAAGCATAGTTAATGAACTATCCACATGTCCTTATCCGTCGAATAATAACTAGTAAAATGGAAATATCATTATGTTTTATTGTATGTGCCCTTCCAATATAAGCATGATATTGTTTAGGTGTTCTCAGTGGTCATGCTTTTTGTTGTGTTAACTTTATGATCTTATGTTAACAACTTTGGCGTATTGTTTAACTTGATGAAAGTGTGAAGAGAAAGAACTCAATTTATCACGCACAATAGTCATGGTTCAGTTTTATCTTTCTCTTAAGAACCCAGGCGGCATTTTTTTCTCTCTTTTTTTCTCGTTTTGAGAAAGTTGGAACTTCAGTCCAAAAGTTGAAGAAAGATAGGAGAAAGAAAAACTGGAGAAAGACGAAAGTAAAAGACAACTTCAAAAAGCTCCAAACACAAAAGGGGAGCACTACTGCCAAGGGATGTCCCTGAATGGACAAATCGCTCAATCCCATTTAGAAGACCGTGTCTTGAGACAGGGCAACAAATCGATATCATGTGAAATTGACTCAGAACTTGAACATAGAACGCGCTGATGCGAAACAGGGATCCCGTATCCAGAATAACAATAGCGCATCTTTGTGACATGATTTTCATTATATTGTTCGAAACCAAAAAGTCATATTATCTTCGATTCCTTTCTTAATGTATCCTTTGCTCCAGTGGGATCAGGGAACGTATTAACGGGACAATTCTGAAGAAAAGGGACAGATTTGGAAAACGTAGAATAGCAGGAAAGAGAGGATGGGGAATATTGGTAATATTACGAGAAACGAACGACTGAAATTGCCTTTAAAGAAAATGCAGGCTTCCTGTATTATAATCGAGAGTATAAGTAGCAAATCTCTATTACTTTAAAGTCTGAAGTATTTCATTACTTATTAGGGATTGCCTTTGCTTCAATTACAATAGATTACGTTTCAAGGATATAAATGTAAATTCTTCAAATTTTACCCAATTTATTATTTAATATTAAATTTATATATATCAAAGATATTAATTTTCTTTGTTTGTCTACATTTCTTTCAATTGCTGAATAACTAACGGTAGAGAACTTTGATTTTTTTAAACATATGCTGTCCGCTGGCGACGTAATGAGAAACTTTTTAGCGCTGGCATATTTCCATACAACGAGCATAAAGAAATAAATGAAAATTATTTAATTATAATGTGGCTGTCCTATTTGAAGAAATATAATAGCTAAAAAGGAAGATCATATTAACTTATTATGCCGTGGCTCAGTCGGTAGCGCGTCTGACTACGAATCGGGCGACCCGGTTCGTAGTTCAAATCCCGGCCAGGACACTGGAGACTTTTCTCGCAGTGTTCCCATGCCTGGTGCTCAGACTCCTATCAAATTGAGTAGTACCGGAGTGTCCTTGGGAAGGTAAAGGCGGTCGAACGTAGGACTGACCACCCCACCTCACTTAGTACCGTAGGTCAAGAAAATGTGGAGCGTTACCTCCACATTGCCGTTCACGGCACGTTCGTATCGCACAAGGGATAGCTTTACCTTTTATTTTATAAATTAAGAAAAAACATTGTTGTTTTTACTCAATTATTTACATTTCAAATAAGAAGGTGTACATATTATTGTTTTTATATTATTATTATTACTATTAATAGTAGTACTTGTAATAGTATTAGTAGTACTAATAGTTGTAGTTTATCTTCCAATTGTAGTAGTTGTCGTGGTAACTGCTGTAGTAGTAGTTGTTGTTGTTCTTCTTCTTCTTATTGTTGTTGTTATACTAGTAATGATAGGAGAAGGAGGAGGGGAAAACTAAAAAAAATGTCCACACACGAAATTGTTACTTGAATTCTAAAAAAGCAGAAAATTTATTAATATTACACAATAGGGTGGGGGTCTAATTGGACCGAGTTCTATTTTCTTTATTTTAACGTTTTATTTACTTACTCTATGGCTTACGGAACTCACAAGTTCATCGCCACAATAAGAAACGTTCACCATAGGATTCAAGCCTGAGCAAATTAAGCCAGTTTTCATCACAAACACCTACTTCTTGAAGTTCCCTTCTAATATTATCCTCCCAACGTCGTCTCGGTCTTCCCAACTATCTTTTCCCTCCGTTTTACCGGTCTACATGGCCTGCCCATCTTACGTTAGTCGTCGCGACTTCATTATTCTTACAACATCGGGTGAGTCGTAAAGTCCATGAAGTTCTTCATGATGCAGTCTCCTCCATTCACCAGTCATCTCGTCCCGTGTCGGCCTCTATATCTTTCTCAATACCTTATTTTCAAACATACGTAATTTATATTCATCTGCTAGGGCCGTACTCTAACTTATCGAACCGTAAAGTATTACCGGCAGAATAACCGTTCTGTATATTTTCAATTTCAACTATGGTATCTTGATAATAATCACGAGGTTAGGAATTTTCGGACTGAGAAGATAAATGCATTGCCCGGTACTAAGCGACTTTTTATTTCTTCCGTGACCTCATTTTTGCTTGTTACATAATGCTTCCAAGTATTTTAATTTATTTACTTTCTCTATGTTCTCATTCTTAATTGTTATGTATCTATTTCCTTCATTATTAATGTTTCGGCTTGTTATCATGTATTTTGTTTTCTCCATGTTTTACATGTAGGCTTATCTCATAGCATGTTTCTACTAAAACATCGGTGTTACTTTGTAGTGCATCTATATCATCCCCCATTAAATCTACATCGTCCACGTATACCATTGATTCAAGCCATTCAGCGTTAGCCCCTTTTGTCCTCTTTTATGTTTGGTTTTACTTACTTTCATTAACTTTCAATCAGAATGTGTAAAAATGTTTTTCAAAGCTCTATTCAGTGCCAAAAATTCCCATCTAAACTCAGTTTTGATGGTTTGATGATGATATTCTATATTCTCCGTTTAAATAAAGTTAGACTGTTTTGTGTGCAATAAATGGTTTCCATTATATTCATTTAAAATCTGTCAATTTCACTATAGTTTTCTTGTGTGTCAGGTTCATGTGTCTTATTTGTTTATCTTCTGATTTGCGTTCAATATGAGCACTACTAGTTTTGCCCAAAATACTCAGCCGATATTTCAAATTTCGTCATTATGTACTGTATACCACGTAAATATCAATTTCTTCAATATCCTTTAAGTTATAAAGTTACAACTAATATTAAATTGTTATAAAGGTTGGAGAAGTTTAGTATCGCTTAGACATTTGCGCCTTCACGCCTTTCCAAAGCGGTAGCTTCTAGCTCGCCGCTGGCGGCAAATTTTCCGGGGTGTCGGGATGTGTTTAAAAGTAGCTCTTCTTCGAATTCAGCTAGGGTTAGAAATCTTCATAATTACATAACAACTACTTTGCCAGTGATCAATATGATTCTGCTGTAATGGGCGGTCGTTCACACTAAATTTATTTTCTCCATTCATGTACAATTATTCCATCTCCAGATAAATGATCCTAATTTTGTTTAAACTATACCTTCAAGTGCATTCTTCAATATAAAATTATGTAATTTTATTTTCTTAGTACCCTCTGTCATTACATATCTTCCATTGTCACAATTCCTATTCATTTCATAGTCTTTACCGTTATCTTTTGTCCGTGAGGCAAAATAGAGTGGTAAGGAAAGACTGCTTTCACGGCGATTGCAATCGAATGCTGATGTATGGACCTACACTAAGTCCCACATTAAAACCCGAGTCTGGCTTCTAATAGTAGGTCCCAACCATATAAATCGCATGCTTGATTAAGATGAAACTCATAGCTTTAATAAAACTCGAAGGTTGTCTACCAACCTCGGTGCGTGTGTGTATTAGGGTCCTGGGACGCCGTTCATGAGGTTGCGGGTTCGAATATCTTCTTGAGCATGGAGGGGTCAAAAGCATTGCATTCGAGAAATCAAGACGGGTCGAAGTCAATAGTTACTAAAATGACCTATAAGAGTTTATCAAAGTTCTTTTTTAGATTGTCATTGCTATGATTTTATTACATACCTTGTGTGAATAAAATGAACTCCCGAATGTGATTCCCTCACCACCTTGTTCCTTTGTCACGTCCTCCTCTGCCTTTCAACCAGATACGTAATTTCAAAAAAGTTTAAAGATAGATAAACTGAGTACAAGGGCAAGAGTGAGAATGAAACCATAACAGTGGAATGCTATGATAACTGGTTATGAAGTTAAGAAATGAAGAGTACAGGGAAAGAAGAGGGAATGTCCAATAAAGGTGATTTCTCGCAATACGTATTTTAAATTGAAACTCTTTAATGAAAACCCACGCACACGGTGTTTGTCCACCACAAAGCCCAGATGGCACAAACATGTGCCAGTTACAGAGTTGTCATAGATTTTCCCACCGGTGTCCATGACAATTCCAACGGTGTATGGCTTATCTCTGTCGAATTTGTGGCTAGTGAAATCTCGTAGGTGCACGAATGGAAAATGCTAAGCGATTGAAAAGGACCTATCAGTTCTAGAGTCATATTCATTGTTTTTCTCATCGTTGCAGAACATGACGAATCCAACGGTGTAAAGACCATCTCTGTCGGACTTCTAGTTTCTGGGATCTAGGAGGGGCACTAATGGAGAATACTAAGTGACTAGAAAGGACCTACCAATTTTAGGGTCAAAGTTTTAGGTTATTCCACGGTTTCAGGTCATTATGAATCCAATGGTGTATGGCTCATCTCTGTCACATTCATAATTTCCTCATCGTTTCTGATCATGACGAATCCAACGGTACCGAAAATACGTGAAAACCATTAAAGTACATCGCTTAGAGTCGAAATATCTTGTTTTGGTTGAAATATTCCCATAAACACCGAAGATATAGGGAAAAGTACATTTTTTCAAGATGGCTGCCGAAGGTACTGAAAATAAATGAAAAACATTGAGTCGAAATAT
>JAGDQP010056142.1:0-12995 GCA_022664845.1 Lepisma saccharinum
TCATATCGTACAATCTATAACGTTAATGCTAATATCTAGTGCAAGGCTGATTCTTTGTTTGTCCTCTTAAGCAAAGAGACGTGCTTTAAATAATCCTACGTCTATAAATTATATAACCCTTCAGAGTATGGATGCAATGTCAAAAGTCTAATTGAAATTGGTCAAAGTAGGTATTGGATCAATAATAACAGAAACATTTTTATAATATTTATTTTAAATCATTCAATCCTTTACCCTATAATATATACAATCCAATATGTCATGAGTGGAATGCAGGAGATATGTAGGATCAGGCAGTAGTGAGTTCTGACATATATGTTGCGTGTATGATGCATGGTAAATCGTTTTCTTGTCACATATGCAATCTAACGTGGCAATGATGCATCTCGGGAAGCATATCAAGCTTGGTCTGAGGCAACATTCGCCCTAATATATATTTCTCGTTCGATATGTGTTTTCTTTCCCTTTTCTTTCCCTCGATATGCAATCCATCTTCCTAGCTGCGTGTCACGGGAGATATTTCCGCTTTGTTCTGAGACAAAATTCATTCTATTATATATTAAGTTCAATATATGTTTTATTTCCAAAATTTTATTCCCCTCGAGATATGCAACCACCATAGTGTAATATAACGAGGGTGGCCTACCATGCTGTTCCATGGGGTCTATTATATTATGTGGCCTGCTGAGCCCTTATTAAAAGATCATCTGTCACTTTCTGATATACAATTTGCCATCATATCGATGTTAAATGGAATAATATACCAGTCTTTCAAGAGGGGTCTGAAATGGTAATACTGTCTAATCTGAATTCCGCCAATTTTGGTCTTAGCTCTTATCATATAGGTGTATTTCATTTTTTCTTAAACTATGTCGCACTTATCGATATTCATTCATTCTAATTTTTGAGCAAAAATACAAAGTAAGAATTAAAATCAATATTACATCCTGCTTAGGTGTGACATTTTTTCTTATTCTATAGAAAAGCATTCCATTGGTCGTCCGTAGACAGTTTTGTTGAGATTTATTTAGCACGAACTTAAATCTCAGTTGAATTGAGTCAATTTTTGACTATGTATCTAAGACTCAGGCAGCCCCTTGGTTACACCAATGACCTTAAATCTAGTACTATAGTATTTCCTCAATGATGTTTTACTGTATTTGAGTATCATACATTCGTACGCATTTGGAAAATATTCCCTTAATGGTGGGTGTTACGAGATAGATAGTCTGAAATTTATAAGGGAAAGGATGTCTCTAAGAATCATCGGATTATTATTATTCCGTTTTAATAAGCTACACAACCATCTCTTCTCGAGAGCTTGTATTTTCAAGGAGTCTTCAGGTAAGTTTGACTACGTCATAGGATCGAATCTTCGTAACACCTAATTTTGCATTAAAAGGTTAACTTTCAGGGTATTGCTTCGATGGCTCTCGTTGATGTCATTAATATTATAGATTTATATGAACTGGCCAACTTGTCCTATGATTCGAGTAAGGAGACTAAGTTCAAGGGGGCGCTTTTTAGCTACCTGACTTCCAGTAAACATTATAGTGGATATAAAATTATGTTTTTTCCGTCACTTCAATCTACCATGTGGCAAGATAGTATATATAGCTAAGAATATGGATGTTTTCTGCAGTCCGGACGATTCCTATATTCTTCTAATAGATAAGTATATAAGTTTACACTTACAAATGGAATAATAAATATAAAATCATGTTCTTATCAGAATAATGTACCTCAAAACTAGCGATCTAATTCAATTGGATCGCTCCGCAGTATAAGCAGGCTAATATATACTCTCTATTTAGGTAGCGTAGTAGAATATGACCAAACATTACACAAAGTGACCGCCGTGTTTAAAACTAGTTTTGACCATACCCAGTGGATGTATCAGGTGTTAGTTGGTATGAGGAATTGTATGGTTTGGTTTGCGTTTTATCCTCCGTCCCCTAACTTAAGGTTATTGCCGCTTGCCGTAGTACCGCCCAACATTGTCCGCGCCGTATGCCGTTCGCTCGCTTTGTGCTGTCGCTTACAAAAGCTCGTATAATCCGATAGCTTAAATTTATTGTTAAGATATGGACTTTTATTAAGGATATTTTATATTTATAAGAGTTTATCATTTTATTTTGACGGAAAATAGTGGTACATTTGTTGTGAAAGCGCAGCACAGATTTTCCGCTGACCTTAGTGACGAAGACCACTTGCACAACTAATTTTGTCCTTTTATATCTTTTGGTGTATTGGGGTAACAAAATGCGCATGGGCAGAGTTGTTTCTTTGAGATGGGTCCACGCGTAGCAAAGTAGAACAAGTTGATTTACAACTTTGGTCCTCGGGGAAACGTGCCAGAACATGCCAGAATTTTTCTTGGAATTTTAGTGTGCAGGTGTTCTTTTAAAAACAGGTGTTCGTTTATTTTTGTATGCTGCATTGTTATGCTCATGAACGTGTTTTCTTCTGTTCAGCAACATGATTCCTGATGCTCGCTGGAATTCGCCTGTTAGTACATGCTCCGGCTTTTCTTGAATTTGACTGTGCAGGTGTTCGTTTATTTTTGTTTTCATATTCTTCTGTTTGAGTGAACATTAGATTCTTTTTATTTTACTGTCTTTTGCTCGACTGAAAAATAGGTCGGTACGGAGCAAGATACAATATGTGTTTTATATTTGCCACATAACAGGTACTGGCGAATTCTTTCTTTGTTCCCCTGATGTTCACAGGAATTTTTGTGGGTTTGGAAATATTTTTTAAAAATCTGTATCGTGTAAGAATAGGTATCTGTGTTGCACAAAATTGCGCAATACTTACCATTCAAGTTAGCTGCTTTCTACTTCCTTCTGCTGCTTTTATTATTAACTTTTTCTATTTTACATTTTGAACCTATTTAAAATTAATCTATATTTATGGAATAAATATGTTTCTATATACTCTACCTATTTGTTTTTTCATGGATTTTTGAAATAAAATATTTGGTTTACCTTTATATGAATACTTTACATTTTTATTTTCGTTTTATATTTTTTACAAGAGATTATACAATATCATCGTTTTTTGATAATTTGTAGTATGAAAACTAGAAATTATATTTTGTCTTCACACACTGAAATAATTAAAAACTATAACTAAATAGTCCACAACGAATAGATCCTTCGTGTTGAGTTTGAGTTTTACTCACATGATATAATTTGCAATTTTGTTTTAAAAATGTACCATTGGTTTACTAGGTAAATTTCCGAAGCTATCAAAATATTGACCTGGTCCATTTTTAATAATATTGCAGTAGGGTGCCTTCCAGGGGAAGTTGACGGACTTAAATTCCCTATAAGTGCAGCCGGATATTTAATTTGTTTGGGTAAAATGTCCACTGAAAAATGCCAGTAACTGTAGTTGCACTAGTAGCCCTGAAGCACAAATTTTAAAATTTCGTCACTCCACAACTAATTCACTTTCACTTATAGCGTTGATTAATACACTGTTCTGTTTTCAGGTAGAATAAAAGATCGTAGATGATAATAAGTTTGCGTAATATAGTAATATATATTTGCGTACACTGAAGCTTATTTTAACGCACAACGAAAAATTGTAAACTGATGGAGATGGTAAACGCAAATTTGTGATGGAAATGCTTAAAAAATTTATTTCGGACACTATATTTTCCAAACTAATCACTGTTCTTTGTAGAAAAGGTTCTAAGAAAATTTGTCGTGCTTTGCCGTGTGTGGAAACACTATCATTGCGCGAGGTATACTTGCTAACTATGTATTTAACTTCCTCGTATTCAACTTCACTTTCTGTACACTCTAAACCAAATACATGGTGGTTTAAAAAATTATTATTTACATATCTTAAACGATGAATAATCTTTTATATTGGAAAAGGAGGTTTAAATATACAACTTAGAAAACTACTGGTATGTACATGATCTATGGATTCCTCGACTATGAAATTATTTTCTTCATTATAATCGAAGGCTGAAAATAGTAGGACAGTTATCACAGTTGGTCTCAAACTAAACTAAATTTTACAGGGTATGATCCGGATATACATTTCGATTTTTATCGATATGTATAGGGGAATAAAATTGAGCGTAAATATTACATGAAATAGAACGTGCAAGATTTTGACTCAATATTATTCGAAGATTAACGGGAGAATCCTTAATAACATTCAATGTAGAATCATTAAAATTATTAGTAGGGGAAAGAATAAAATCACAAAGGATATTTTCATTAGAGTAATCATAATGCGTGACTGTATGACATACATTTTCATGAAACATACCAGTTCCAGAGAATAGATTGTGATAAATTTGAACGTATAGTTGATTAGCATAATCTGGAGTAAGAGGGGTGGGCGGATAACATTGGGAACAAACTTTTACTTGCAACTTGTTAATATTAAATGTTTAAAAGTGAAAGGGATTTTCATGGTATTTTCCATTGGATGAACTATTTGCAATACAGCCTATAATGAGACCCTTTGGTACATTTTCAAGAAATATATTATCAAGATTATATTAATCCACATTTGCAGGAATAGTATGTACTCTTGTTTCAACTATATTCATCGATAATTTTGCAGTATCATGAGTCATAAAACTGTTTAAGTGTAAAGCTAAATCAGCAGAAATATTAATTCGACGAACAAGAATAAAATCTTCCAGTTTAACTTTAAATGTAGAATTTCCAGCTGCCAGCTGAAACAGAGCGCAACTTTATTTCGACTTAATTTTAAACAAAGATTGCCTTTATTTGGAAGAACTCGATTTGATCCAGAAATATCTGTAAAATGCTCTGTAGTATCCTTAAACCATAATTCAGTGGTTAAATGAGTTTAGCTTGCATCTACAGAGTAATTAAGTAAAGTTTCATAATCTGCTCTAAATGGAAACGTAGCAATTGAAAAAGAACAATTTTATCATTTAAAGAAATATCCACTTAGCTAAAAAGTGAATGTAAGAAGTTATTTACCGGCCCTACATTATCTATCAAAACGGCTTGTGGCCCTGCTGCTGCTACTTGTAAATTATTCCAATTTCCAGTTAATACTTTACACTTGACATAAAGATAAATATGTGCAGAAACAATATATTCAGTAATATCTCCAGGAAGAAGAAATTCTATAAGTATATCAGAAGAAAGCTATGAAATTGGTCGATACTCTAACATACGAGATGATTCGATAGCAGCTTGTCGTAGGGACAGAAACTAAATCGAATTCATTCGTAGAGCATTCATTACTTTTAGGTGTAAGAAACGACATGTTTAACTCAAAATATATCTAGTCTTTCTATTGTTGCAAACACGTCGTCTTTTTAAAGTTAGAGAGGTACGGGAGCATTACGCTTACCCTAGCCCTTACACTTCTACAACGAATACCAACCAACTGACTGACTTTACTTTCAGCTTTAGTTCTTAAAGATAAACCTGCTTCGCGTACTGTGCTTTTAAAGATTCCTTAATAGGACGGTTTTCAAGCATACCTGCCGCAACTTGAATTCCTCTTTGTAAAGTCTGCCGCCCTACTGCTATTGCTCCTTGTTTATTAATTGACATAGAAAATCGAAACAGTCCGAGAAATAAACTCCCAATCCCATGTCCCCGTTGATAAACAGGTCCTGCAAGGTAAGGTATACCTCTACCTCTATGCATAATTGTATAGGTTTTCATTTTGATGAGCGCCTAAAGGGAAGTGTTACGGTCAATGACCCAGATGAGAAAGGTAAATTTCCGCCTGCATGGTCCTTTAGTAGTATTTCCACAGTGTCAAATGAAAGTTATGCAAGCTTAAAATAATGTACATTCTAAAAAGTTATGGTTTGTGCTTTCCCATGGTGATTATCGGTCATAAATATAATTCGTAAAAGAGGTGCTTTTGAATCAGCTACAAACTGAGGTTGAATAATATCTGTGTAAACAAATTCTTGATGAGGATATCCAATATCAAAAAAATGCTATTTAGGAATACGACTATCTTTTAAAATATTAATATTAGGTTCAAAAGCTAATTGTAATGCAAATACGGTTGATAAACGTAATGATTCTATACTGTCATCAACTTTGAAAATGTATGAATATTCAAATTTTGTACTATAATTTATTTCATTCAATGCATCTAACAACTGTTGAACGGTGGACTAGTACCCTTGAACTTTTATGTGTAAGATAATCATATCATATTAAGTTTTTACCAGTAATAACATTATCTTAAGTAGTAATAATGTTATCATATGTTAAGGAAATTTGAATTTCAGCTTAATCCTACTATCCATGAATCATTAAAATGAATTCGATTATTAAGAATATTGTGTTGGAATATTATTAGAATAAGTTTGAATACCTCCACGAGAAGTAAGTGTAATGTAAAAACTATCGTCACTAGTTTCACAACTCATTTTCCTTTAAAATGTAGCGTCACGTTCCAAATTGAAATGGCAACTTTTCTCCATGCACATCTTTTACGTCTAAATGAAGGGTATCAAAATATTATTTTCAACTTTAACATATTGAGGACAATCAAAAATAAAAGATTTCATTTTCGCGTAATGATAATCTTGCATTCGAATTTTTCTAATTAATTTTCCATAAAGAGGCCGATCTTTTACAATATCAATACAAATATTTATTTCTGAAGGAATAAGATAATCAAGATTTGTTTGGTAAGGTGGTGCATTTAGAAACTATGGTTTCTTTTTTTGGATTCATGGGATAAAAGAGAAATATACGTGTATTCACTTTAGAATCATTACTAAATCCTAAAATAGTTTGCAAAGCAGGACTTATCGCGAAAAGGAATTCGTTTATGAAAAATATAAATATAAACATTATCTCTACTTTCCTCATATTGAATAATGATAGGATTTTCCTCTACTACAGGATCATCATTCAACATCCCTTCAACACTAATCATTCTACATCATGAAATTTTTATTACGAAAACTACTTTCGTCAAATACATGTAAAGTTTATCCTGTAATATACGAATCGAATTTCTTTACGTAAAGTAGTACAAATACTATCTAAAATCTAATGTATTGATTCATAATATCCGACTGGAAATTTTCTATTATTCTACTATATGTTTAGAACCTATTTGAGCAACAGGTTGTTGTTCGTTTTGAATATTATAAAAACTACACGGAATAGAAACTCCACTTAAACCTACCATCCAAATACTAGTTAAATGAATTGGCTGACAAAGTTTCGTGGTATACGAACTTCTTTTATTTTCAAAAATATTATTGTAAACATTTGATGATAATGTAAAATAAAACCCATCGGCTTGTTGAGACAGCATGTTTACGACTGAACAGATTTTTGTCCAACCTAACTATTCATAGAAGGATAGCCTAACCATTTCACATAAATCAAACTTTTCTAGGTTTTAATACTTTTTCAATTAAAATACTTTTCTGTTTTCCCAGAAATACATTTTGTAATTCCTGTTGATATAATTGAATCTGTTATAAGTTCACCATTCTAATCTAGAATTTTATAATTAATTAGATTACTTTTAATACACTGATCCACTAAAAATATTTCCCGAAACCATTTGGGTAAATATCCTATTTCTAATTTATGTTTATATTTACTTACTCGAACATAATCTCGCGCTTCAAATTTCCATTTCTGTTCAACATTCTTTGTTGCCCATATAATCTTTCCAAAATTTATTTTAACATTAGATTCATTACTTCTACAGGTGCACATTGAATGAAAGAATGTTTCATATGGTTATAACATTTTCAAGATCTTGCAAAATATTAATTTAACGACAACAAATTTTCAGCAGTTTCTATATTATTTTCTTCCAATGTACGAATATAACGTTCTACCAAAACAGCTTTGACTTCAGAATGTACACTATAGTGATTCACTTGATATTTTTGAAAAAGACGTTTTACATGTTGATTATAAAATTTTGTTCCCAAATCAGTTTGACAGTGGAGTTAATTTTGTTTTACTGAACACTGATTCCATTGTTTTGCCATGTCAGGACCCCCTTCATTTTTAACAGGAATACAAATTGCACATCGACTACAAGTATCAATGCTACACAAAATATATTTATATTCATCATTATATTTTGATACGTTTTCCATAGCTGATAAATCGAACTGTACGAAACATGTGCCAAATTGAAAATTAATAAATTCCAAAGGAATATGAATATTTTATAATAATTCTTTAAAATCTTTAATGCCAACTGTATTTCTAGGAGTCTTTCCAGTTCTTACCACATCATTGTTAAGATCAATACCATTTGAAAATGGAATGACTTTGTTATCTATGGATACTGCCCCAGTTTGATCCGAACTCATACGATTGGAAGCCTGCAGGAGATTTTATAAAACTTGAATTTTTATAGCAAATGATTTAGAAGTATATTCTAAATAATGATGTAATACTTGCTGATATATTTTGCATTTTCCATCCGTAGAAAGACCACTTCGTTTCAAAATGTCATCCATTTCATTATTCAAACATGTTTGATGAGACTTTAGAGACTTCGTACTGGAATTCATTTGGGCACTTGCATTTTCTGGAATGAGTGCCATTTTTTGAAATTGAGAAGACATCTTAACTCCTAAAAAAATTCCAGCTACTGCACTTAAGATTGGAACTAATAATAAAGGCAGAAAAGCACCACCTTTTTGCATTAACAGTTCGTGTTTCTTTTTTAACTTGATCGTTTCAGAGAGAGTGCACGTAATGTCTTCATATGTTGATGGAACCTTTGCTTCTGACGAGGAGAGTTTAAAGTTACCATTTAAAAAATTTGGTACCTACTTGTGCAATAGTGCGAATAACATCACCATGTGCACTCTGAACTAATGCTTTACGCTTTTCATTTTTACATTTACAAATTGCACCGAGCACATTCAGGTGATGTTTCATGCTTGATGCCATCTGACCTCAATTCGTTTATTCATTGTCTTTTACATATGCATAGATGTGCATAATTTCATCTGGAAATATATTTGCACATATACGCAGAGCATCCGGTGTGTAGACTGAGTTAAATAGAAAGGTAGACATGAATTAGGTTCAGCAATAGCATTTTCAAACACTGGAACCCTTTACTATATTGCGGCATAACTTGCCTTTTTAAATATTGTATTTGTAACTTATTTCTAGGATTCTTAAACGCAATGATATAAGAGGTGTTTAATGAAATGTCACGTGCATATTTTCCTTTGGGAAACAAATTTTGAACTATAAAAATTACACTTAGATGCATATGATGTGCAAATTTCGTGAAAATTTTGAAAACGTCTGCATTAGTTTGTCATAAGATAATAAAGAATTAACAATGAATTTTCTTGAATTTTAAAAGTATTAATATCAGGAATTATAAAAACGAAATCGTATATTACTTAAGTGACTAGATAATTTAGGTATCACAGCACAATAGCACCAAAGTATTTCCTTAAAATGACTAGAGAACATCGTTTCATGATGGATTAATAACTTATATACAAAATACTTTGTTCCAGGTCTGTCTGGGCCTGAAATCAGGATAGTATCAGAATGAAGGAAAGGAAGCATCATGAGCTAGAGACAGAAGAGAAATGAACTAACAGTCGTTAAATCTTCTTTGATAGCCGAAAGGAAGTCTCGAATTCATTATGAAATTTACGTTTACTTTCCACATTCTGATGTGTTTTAGTTTCTGGTCTGGATATAAATTTGAATGCGGGCTTAATATAGTTACCCATAGGATTACTAATAAATTTACTATTCAGAATTATATTTTTGATTAAATTTAAAACGTGAACGAAATTTACAATTTGAAATGCACGGCAATTTAGAGTGATTTCCGAAATTTTGAAAGTAGGTTTAATATTTCCAATCTGAATTTCCCTTTCTTTGTAGGAATAATTTTTAGGCCCTAACTCAATGAAAATAGGGATCTCCTATCTTTGACTTCATTAGTTACATTTTCTAAATAGTTCTTTGTAGGAAGGAGTGGAGGACAATTTCTCTTCTTTTGTCTGTGGAAAATAGAAACTGTATCTGAGTCGATAGCATTTTCTATTCCCACTTTCTGCAGTAAACCATATAATTTCAATTTAGCCCATGATGAAATAAAGGCTGAAGGAATAACATTAGAAAAGGCATTAGGAGTATTAACATTTTCTAAATCCCTATTTCTATTAACAAGGCACCTTCTCCGATCAGAAGTACATTTTGTACTTCAAAGTGGGGTGATCGGAGAATATCGAGGAACGACTTAGCATCATTAACTACCCTGGTCTGTGCTAAATCAGTTCTCTGTATCCATTTCTCAAATAGAGAAATTAAAAATAGTTTTGCGATAAAACGTATACCAGTGTTTTCATTAATGCTATCAGAATTGCGTTGTATGCCTTCATACTACTCCTCAATATACTTCTTTTCTTCCGCACTAGTACATTGAGATGGAAAACCAGAAGACGCTGTTTCATGTGCAAGAAGTTATTAACATAATCTTCAAGTAACCCCTTTCATTTCGAAATCGTAAATTTCAGTATCGAGCATCGTAAGCTCTTTGTCCATACTATCATGTAATTCAGGAGTGCAGAATTTGCCGGTGAAACAGCGTTGGTCCGCAGTAAGGTTACAATCATTACTATTAATTTCCTCCATACAAGTACGAGAGAGAGTGAATACGAAACGTCCATTCGCATTATATGGAAGTAATGGAATAGCAAGATCTAGAGAAGAACCTTGCAGAAGACAACTCAATGAATTCGGGTTCAGGACAAGCTTTCCCTCGATAGATGATAGGCTTACCAAAGGTAGAGGTCTGTTTTTCGTCACATAAGAATATAAACAACATCTACCAACATACTGAATGATTTCGTCTTCAGGACACTCATAGAGAGATCTGAAGACTTAGCTCTTACCAATCTTGACTACAATATTTTAGCACTTATCTTTAATAAATTGCCGAATATGTGGATTTTCCTTCACTTGTGGATCCCAATCAAATTCATAGATTTCTACAAGCTTTAGACCACAACTTTTTAATATTTCTTTCTGATCGATGTTGCAATATCTCGGTCAATTAATGTTTCGCCATTCGTGTCATTGAGAGGCACGTGGTAACTCTGTTTAATGCACTAATGACATGCCAAAACATCCATAAAATTCGTAGAGATTACAATGTTTCTTATCGTACCCGTCCACTTTGAATCGCCGAAATTTGCCTTCATCTCAATTTTCAGCTGTATGAATGGAAACATCATTTCCTATGAATTCCGTGTACTTTAGTCATTGTAATGCCTTTTTACTTTGAAGGTTACGTTGTCGGTACCCGAACGGGAAAATAACAAGAATGCTCTCCTCTTCTAAATATAAAGACCGAAAGCATTCAATCGCACGCGCTGCAATTGTACTTCCCTTCAGTCTTTGGATCAATTAAGCCCGAGAATTTAATGACCTCCTATGTTAAAATTATCACATCGTTCCTGCAGGATTCTAACTTTTCACGTTGTAGGTCCAAGGTAAGATATTTTTCAAGACACTACTAATGCCAAACCTTCAAAGTATCATGCTGACTTTCTGATTTACCTTCATTATCAAAAAGTTTTCGCCCTGGTCCGTCATAATTTTGGATATCCTCAGTTTCTAACAAAAGCGGAAAAACAAAAATATTAATACTTTCGAAACTAAATCCGACCCAGGAAAGTTGATTTACACTAGGTAATAAATTATCTAATGTAAATTGATATAAATTATCGACATTCTCAGCCGGCGTTAACGTGGAGGTTCCAGCTTTATCACGTATGAAGATTTCTTTACCTTTAACGTCAAAATTACCAAAGCCGCGAACCCGCTACCCTATAGTTTCAAATAAATCACCTCCTGTTCCCTTTTGTATAATAATATCCTGTCCGCTCTGTTGTATCTCATTCATTTGTTCACAAACGTCCTGAATAGCAGCGACACCCCATCTCTGAAAGTAATCGTACGCTTGATCACATATCTCATTACCCTTTGGAGAAAGAACACAGTACGTATTGCAAGAAAAAGTATGTTGATTTTCAACGGCAGTTGAGGTAGAAGCAATAGCTGGAGGAGCAAAAGAAGTACAAGGTGAAGGTGAAAATGAAGTGGAGATAGGACTTGTGGTAGTTACGAATGTAGTTGCCTGCGTTAATACAGACGTAGCTACATTGAAGGAGCAGAAGTAGTAGTACACGAAGAAGTTGTGGAAGCAGCCATTGAAGTTATGGGGGAAATACAAAATGAATCTCCAAAAAAGAGGGAGTACTCACGGCTGCGAGGAACAATATCCAATGATTGTTCTTCATTCATAGAAACATATACTTCATAAATATCATCTCTTAATCCGGAATCAAGCCAAAGAGAAAGCTACATAGGGTGAAGTATTCTCCCGTTATTATCGTCAATGAGTTCACTCAACAGCATATAATACTGGAAAGCAAGCCTAGCGTTAGAGGGGGAATCGAAGAAGCCAGCGTTAAATAACTGAATTAACTCATTTACATGAAGGAATGCACCAAACTATTTGTTAAAATCAGACTTGGAAAACATTACCTGAATTTCTAGGTACTATTCCCTGCACGGCTAAGCGTCACAAATCAAAACAAGCGTCACACATGGAGTCGGGGTCGGTGAATCCTTTGGTCTTCTCGGCCAAGATATAATGATCGTCACTTGTCAATCCCATGGCGCAATCCAGTACTTGGTCAAGCTTTCTAAATTCCAAAATAAAAGATGGAAGGTTGATTGTAGATCATCAAAATTTGATTCCTGTAAATAATAGACAGAGTTATACTTCTGCAAGATAATTTTCTTCTTTACAAAAGTAGTCATTTCTTTGCAAAACAAAAATGAACTAAGTAGCACTTTACTTTTCCTGTTCACAAAAGTAGTGTCACATCCTTGCAGCACAAAAAATGAACTAGCAGATCAGTTTTCAAATACACTGACTTGTTCATATCTTTAGATTCGAATATAAAGAATAAACTTTATCGT
>JAGDQP010056144.1:395-12994 GCA_022664845.1 Lepisma saccharinum
TGTCTTTTCAAATGTATTCCATTGAAACAAAGCATTTTTTGGAAGTAGAAAAGAAGAAAATGTTTCCTTTAAAATTAAAATTGAAAAAAAGTTGAAGCGGTCGGGTTTCGATCCAGGTTCACTAGCATACTGGTCAGATGCGCTCGCCACTTACGACTACACGTTAGCTACGAAGGCAGTTGGTGCTTATCGCTTTCCGCCGAGTGATATTTATATTTTACTGCGAAGGAGGTTAATCATTAACATGTTGTTGATTTTACTACGAGGAATGTCTCGTGAGAGAAAAAAAGAAGAAATACGTTTGCTGTAGTGTAAAGATTTATACACAATTTAATTCCTCTTTCCGCCAATGTAATCCTCGTCGTCCTCGGTCCACCAGTGAACTGTTTACAGTGTAAAAGCAATATAAACACTCAAAATGGCGGGGTGTTCAGTGACAAACAAGTAACGTTACTCCTGTTATTGGATTATAGAATTTAATAAAAAGGATAAAATAAATTTTATGGGCGGTAACAGCGCTAAGGCTTACGGGCTTATAAAATATCCAACCAAGGATTCAACTTCATCCAAAAAAGTATGTAACATCAAAATTGCCAGTTTAGCTTACACTTCGATCAGAAAATGGCCGAATTTTAAGAGTAAAATGAGTTAAACGTTCACCGACAGAACACTTTGGCGAGTTTCAACTCATTTTCAGCTAACGTTACAAAGAAAATGTTAAACTTCACATTGGAGTTAAGATTACTAATCTTTCCGCTAAAGGGCTTATAACTACATCCACATTTAAGACTAAATACAACAAAATGCTAATTTTCGACTTTTATTTCTCCATAAAGCGGAGTAACTTTCATCTATTTCGTGTTTCCACTTTTTACAGTGTATAATAAATTACTCTCCTTCTTCCTTTCACCATTTAATAATAATAATAATAATAATGATAAGATAATATTTATTATTACTATGCCATCGTTTTTGCCACTTCTCTTTTTACGTTTGAAAGAAGAAATGTAAGTTAACAGAACTAAACCTTGCGGTGTATCTACCAGTCGGTATATCAGTCCACCCGTCAATACGTCGCTTCCTAAAAACTAGCAACTTCAAAGTTATAAAATCTCTAGGAATGGACAAAAGCGACACTACAAATTTATTCGCTAAAGTTGAATATGTGGGCAGCTCTTTGAATGTTAAACACCATATCCGAGAATATCTATCTCCTGAAGATATAAGGTCAAGTTAGGGAAATAAATAAGGATTATCTCTAATGTCATAAAAGACAATTCAAGATACTTTTGAAAATGTAAAAATCTTTAGATCAGACCGGGGTAGGGTATGGGAGAGTAGTGGCCCGTGTCTTAGTTAAGGTTCCAAGAAAACATTCGTTGGTGAAACTGAAGGGAACTCTGGAAAACCTCAGTCAGGACGTTCGGCAGCAGGGTTCGAATGCACGGTACCTACTCATTGCGGACCCGAAAAGACAGGTTAGAAAAATATACCTTAGTTTTCCTTATATACAGAAATCTAACGTAAATTTTACGCCTACATGCATATTGAGTGCTTCAAAA
Source organism: Lepisma saccharinum (assembly GCA_022664845.1). Lineage (NCBI taxonomy): Eukaryota > Metazoa > Arthropoda > Insecta > Zygentoma > Lepismatidae > Lepisma > Lepisma saccharinum. Next base: position 1,958 of record JAGDQP010056144.1, read on the forward strand.
CAAAATATTGGCAGGGATATAGATGACCGCCGCGCTTTTTATGAAGCATTTGTGACATGACGTGACCCATTAATTTTAAACTTGCATAAAATGCTGTGGAATTTTCGGAACTTCTAAAATTTCCCATGATCCGCTTCTATGAATCTGAGTGTATAAAATCGAACAAAAATCGCTATACTAGATTTTCAATTTGGTTTCTATGGGCTAACTAGGAATCTGTGTGCAAGTCTGTCCCATGTCGGAGGCAGGGAGGACGTCATTAACAAGAAATCTTTCAGGTGCACGGACTAAAATGTGTCGTCTAGGGTTTATATTCTACGGTGTATTCCGGTATTCGCCTGGCGGAACTGAGACAAAACCTCGGTTAAATTGACGGCGGCGCGAAGTGGACTCTAACCCACGCAGTCTCCCCACTGTTTCTCTGAAGTCACCGATTATAACCGCCGACCGGGTAGCCGTGCGGTCTACGGCGGTAGGCAAGGACTCGAATGTTCCGGATTCGAGTCCCGGCAGAGGCATGGGTATGGATTTTAATAGCTAAGGGGCGAATCGTGATGACAGGCCGAAGTGCAAAGTTACTACACTGGCCCATATAAAAATAAAGTTTACCAAAGCCTTTTTTTACCGATGATAACCACTGAAGCACGGAAGCTGAGTAAAATTCACACTGTCACAATATAATAGACCCCAGTTTCGCCTTCTGTGCGTGTGCTCGCGAGTTCAAGTTCCGTAGATCCCGCCCGATACAAGTTGCTTAGGACATTGGTAACAATTGAATCAACCAACCACATTTTATTATTAAAATACAGTGAGGACTCGGAAAAAAATAGAAAATCAAGCAATTTTCCAAAAAGATTTTATTTTCTTCAACAATAAATTTTAAAAACTTAGAACTTGTATTTCAAATATTTTCGTGGTTACTATACCAGTACGATCTCAAACTTGCAATATTGTTTCTGATATTAATTTTTAAATCGAAAATAATGAACGTCAATGTGTTTACAATGCTGAACGAATATTCATTATAATTTATTGAGAAGTAACCAACAGTTCTTTTTCTTTCCTTTGTAACTTTAATATAATCCGTTTTCTATGGAATGTACACAAGAGCTACTGTAGTCTAGGCAAAGCGATCTATCATCTTCATCCATACGACAAGAAAAATGAAGAAGTGAACATCAGCTGGTAGGCGCAAGTAAAGAAGAAAATGAAGAAGCCTTGATAAGAGAAGAGGAAGAGGAGGTGGGGGAAGGAACCCGAGAAGAACAACGGTGTCGCTTCCTTCGTTGCTAGGCAACCAGCCCCCAAGATCCGGTTCGGGTCCACGCAAATGAAGGTTATTTTCTTCCCCGTTTTTCTTCTTCTTCCAGGAGGTACACGAGACCTTCTGTGTTAGTGTATTATTTCGCAGAAATCCCTCTGAAGGAAGAGAGACAGGGGGCAGAAGGAAAACGGAATACAATACACTCATCTAACATGTAAATCCTGAAGGCGAGTTTTTAGATGCAATGGATATAGCTAGATAGATTCTTTCTCCACCACAACTGAATCGTCTGTTTGCTTTTCAGTGTTTAAAGAACGGCTATTATTCACTTTCGCATTGTACGATTTCCTTCCAAGGGGTTTCCGTTAAAAAATAAAATAAAATAAAAGCATGGATAAATACAACGCGCTAAAAGGGGGGAATGAAGAAGGGGCACAATATGTTAAAGAAACATCACTTTGGTTTAATACAGGAGGGTCGCTTCAGTAGTAACAATATGATATATTCTGTTGGTTTGAAATCTTTTGATTTTATAAGCAACGTGTACTAGATAAATGTGTCCCCGGTTGGTTAGTGGTAACGCTTGCTGTCTTCTAAACAAAGGGTCCAAGCTTCGATTCCCACAAGTGAATCCGAGCCTATTTAAAATTGTAGGATACGTTCTTAAAACGCTACCTGAAAGTTATCGAAGGCAATGGCCAACTACTATCGGTTCACCTTGCCACGAACCTTCGGGAAATAGCCATGCTTCCGCGCAGAACACCAATTATTGTTATCATCACTAGAAGAGAATGACAGCGTAAAGCTCGGAGTACTATATTGATTTGATAAAACTTAATAATTAGGTTGGTTGATCTATCTGAGATGTGATTTGCATCCTAATCGAACTATAACTTGTAAGCCGACTGCAATGGTTGAGGAGTTAGACCAGAGTCCCTGAGGCTGAGGACCAATGTTAGTATTTTGGGGCTATTTTAGTAAATAGTCCCAAAATACTAAATTTAGCCAAGGTTTATATAGTTCCTATAAGGACGGGAAATACTATAAATGTGAGGTCTGATTCCGAAATAAAGTGCGGAATGGCGGATGCACACAGACCAACACACGGTTCCACTCTTAGTTTATTATATACTTACTTTGGTTCCACTCGCCACTGCAGTAGGCCATCCCCAGCAATTTACGTTACTTCCGTAGTCTGTAGATATTAGTGTTTTGCAGTAGTGGTAGGGACTTCAAAGCAAGTCTAGCGTTCTCCATTACCTCCTGAATTGCTGTCTCCTTAGTCTAGGACTTTCTTTAATACTGTATATAACTATGAGTGGTATTAATCCTCTTAACATAGGGTGGCGAAAGTTAGAAAGTATAGTTATCCAGATAGGTACGGTTAGGTTAAGACGTGTCTGTCAGTTTATGTTTGTTCACTAAACGTGCAGTTAGCGTCTTCTATTGTCAAGTTTACTCCACACAAGTAAAACTCCACCACGATTCGAACTACTGGATGCTTCCCAATAGTTAGTTATCCATTACGCACGAAGGATTGATTTGATTGTTTATTTCGATTCATATTTAAGAGTATAATTTATGTATCAATCAATATATTAATCAATATCCTTCTTTATGTGGCAGATCGTACAAAAAGAACTTCTATTAAATATACGCATTGTACAGTCAGCGTCAAAAGTTTTTATCCAGTTGTTAAAATTTCTTCTCCAAATAACTTTGGAATGAATTGACAGATTTGAGTACATTTTCTTATAACTTACACAAGATCATACTGTCTTTACGTTAGAGGAAACGGCTCAAATTTGATTCTACAATTTGTACTTAATTCTACAAATTTATTTGTAGAAGAACTTTACGATTTGAGTACAAACTTAAGGCGTTGACTATATAAGACGAAACGAAATAACGATTATCTCGCATTCATCTCTATATCTGCACTATTTATATTTAGTATCTATTAAAATCGAATATCCATTCATTTTTACATCGTCAATAAAGAGTCATTCAGTCGTAACAGCATCATATTGTATCCTTAACTGATTTAACGCAAGACTAAATAAAGACACGCACAATTACCATGTCTACCTTTTGATATTCTTCCTATTTTTCCTTTGTCTATATGTTTAAAAATAAATTTCAATATGCAATTTCTGCAACCTGGTGTTTTCATTTTATTTATTTTCTCAAAGTCCAGATTTCGAAATCTTACGTTATCATCTTCCAGGGTGGCCACCTGTTCAGTTTACAAAAGAATTATCCCGAAATTTAACACACAGTCCCAGAGCTCGGGTATATGATCCGTGATACACTCTTATCCTATGGTATATACTATTGCACGCACAGGGAAGACGATTTCCATTCTCTATGGTTGCACTTGCAGCGAAAAGCGTGCAGTCCCATTGCAATTTCAAACATTTTCATCACGATACACAGCATGTTTTCCAAGCTGTGCCATGTGGCTCTTTGTCACTTCTTTGACAGTAGAGGCAATGGTGAGACCTGGAGCCTGGATTTCTTGTCCAAATTAGGCAGACACTAGCCTACCTTTCATTAGTGCGGCACTCACTGTCAATCTTTTTTTTATTATTATTATTATTTCCTCTGAGAATATGAACGGTCTCACTTCTTTGAAATTTCCTCCGTACACTTTCTGTCGATTCCCCCTAACTCTTTTCTATACTCCTATTTTTGTCTGTGCAAACTGGTATGTAGTGTGTAGTTTACTTGTTGTTGACTATTGGGCTATCTTGGAAAATAAATCGCATCTGTCAGTTGCTTGTACCCATTGTTTGATCTACTAGACCGTAGTGTCATCTACCGTTAGTTTTGAGAACTCGTTGAACAATAATCGGAAAACTGCAGACACGCAGAATCACAAAGAAAATGTACGGACCAGGTGCATAAATTTGTGGGACTTTTTTTTCGTAAAGTCTGCGACTACAAACTTTATTCGTACAACAGTTCATTCGACTATACGCCTAACTGAAAATATTGAGTGATTTTTCAAATAACTGAATATCCAATCCAATTAACAGAATGAAGAAATATAGTAAAAACGATGAGATTATTTGCGCATTATTTCAATGAACGTTGTGTTATCTTCGAGTGATTGATTATCCGGATATTGAAATGGATTCGAATAATTATAAACGTTTCTCACGAGTAGGTAAGTAACGATCTCTAATATATTTTTATCGTTGCACGAAATTACAATGCTGTTCCTACAAAACCAATCTTAGAAAGTGCAAAATTTCCGAGAAGACAGTTCATAACCATACCATTTCAAGAGTTCAATCGGTGTCGATTATTATGTATGGCCTTTAGGCATCTAAGGCTCAGGCTGTTGTTTACTGTTGAAACTGCTTGATTGTTGTGAATACAACAATGAACAAAAGAATAAAAGAAAAATTGGCATGGACTGAACTCTTGAAATAGTTTTTCCCTGAAAGTTTGAACTGTCTAGGCTTGAATTTCTAGGAGCAGCATTGCAATTTTGTACAACGATAAAAACACATGAGAGACATACGGACGTAGTGCTGTTATTAGGTAGATTTCGAAGAAAATATACCTATTGAGATCGGTACGATATGAAAGTGTATATATATATATAAACACGCTAGCGGCCATAATTTTGAAGATATTTGAACCAAATTTTTATATGTTGTTTCTAGGCTTAATAGCTCAGTTAAGTTCGTTAATGAGCAAAATCGGTCGCCATCTAGGATCCAAAATGGCCGCCGAATCCATTGTTGTATAGAATACACAGCCTAAACCGCTGGGGCTATTGAAATCAAATTTGGCACAAAGGTACAACATCACTTTTTGATTATGAAAATGTTACCTAATGAGTTCAAAGACGCCATCTTGGATCCAAAATGGCGGACCTAAAAATCCATTTTCCACACCGTTTGAGCCATACGAAATATGGCATAAAGGTGCATTATGACGAGTAGCTTAGGGAAATATCACAACATTTGGGATAAGTCGCCATCTTGGTTCCAAAATGACCGCCCAAAATCCCATTTTGCACACCGTTTGAGCTGGATAAATGAAATTTTACTTGAAGTTGTACTATCACAAGTAGGTCACGACAAAATAAGAAAACTTTCAAAAAGTCGTCAACTTGGATCCAAAATGGCCGCTCCAAAACCCAATTTCCAAATCATTGAAGGTAGACAAACGAAATTTTCAATGAAGGTGTATGACCAAGAGTAGGTTACAATAAATGGGGCAAATCTTCCCTTTGGGGGCGCAGCCAACCGTGGGAGGGTGAATATGTACTCCGTGGTGGTGTAGTGCTGCAGGGAGATTTTGGTTAAGATAAAGGAGGCGCATCCTCACAAAAGCACTGAAGTTGGTGAGCGAGCCCCGGCTCCCAGCGAAACTTCGAAATCTACCTCAGCCTGTAGGCCTACCGAAAGGGATTTTTACAGTTTACACTACCCTAAAGGCAGTTAGTTACAGATAAGTCAATTACTAATATATTCTATAAAATCTACTTAGTAAATTCTTTTCCTAAAGAGAACGAAAAGAAATTGAGGGAAAGAGCAGGAGAGATACGAGAGTTAAACAAAATCCTCTGGTTTTGGAGTAAATTAGGTGTAAATGAATACTGGTGTATGTTTTCCACTTCGAGTGAAACCAAAGCTGCTCCACGACTCGGAAGAAATCTCGACACCATGTCTGCTAAATGAATGAATGTCGCGTGGTTTCTCTCTCTGTCTCTCTCTCTCTCTGGTGGAGATGATGTCAGGGGAAAGCAAGAGTGGGGAGAAAAATACAAGCAGCGGCTTCCGTTTGTATGCAGCAGTAACAGGTGCTTTCCAGTGACATCACAGTGCATCAAGAAAGATTCAAGCACCACATCAAGATGTGAGTACTTTTTTTTTTTTTTTTTTTTTCGTGTTTCTTTTCAGATTCCAATGATATATTATTACAAAATCTATACAGAACACGGCACTCTGTCTGTCTTGGCATTTTGTTTCCTGCCACCTGCATTTCATATGTTACAAGAAACATGAAGATTCTACAAGAATTATTTTGAAAACTGCAATACTTGAAACACAAACATATTCTTTACATGAGATGTATGTATGTTTTAAAATGTGTCCGCAGCCCTTTCCGGTAACACCTTCAGTTATATCTTGAATTAGTAATTCTCATCTAGGTAATTTTTCTTCTTCTTAGCCCAGTGAAGTTAGTCTGTGAATCGAAACTGGAGATATGCACACAATCAATCCCTCAACACATTAGTCATCCTGAGTAGGCTTTTCTTCAGTTTCCATCAACACTGACTTTAGAGGCAATAGATCATTCAGCACTGTTTTAAATACACACACACACACTTTTGACCAGAGCCATCTATTTTGGCGGTGAGGAAGCCTGAAATTACTGTAACAAATTTTACTATATTCTATGCTTCTGTGCCCAAATCGCCTGATCCTCCAACCTGCGATTCTACATTACTAACGATCTCCACGGCTCCGATAGGAACCTAAAACTATTACCAATTGAAGGGGCAGGGAAAAACTACGAAACTTCATTTTTGATTGATTTCAAACTAATGGTACCACCTGTTAGGTCACAAGGTGTACTACAATGGTGCAGATAGTAAAAACTTTGGTAAACTTTATTTTTATATGAGCCAGTTTAGTAACTTTAGACTTCGGCCCGTCACGATTCGCCTTTAGCTGTTAAAATCCACACCCATGCACCTGCCGGGACTCGAACCCGGGACCTTCAAGCCGATGGCCAACCGCCGCAGACCGCTCGGCCACCCGGCCGGCTGGTGCAGATAGTGAAGTGGTCTTTGAAAACAAATACGAAAAAGCCAAGGTGCCTCTAATAACTTGAGGTCTTATGATCTGCGCTCAAGCGGGATGACACTTGGTAATAACAGAACCCTACCTAGAGTGTACATTAGAACCTCTGTTAACCGAAAAAAAGGGAGTGGAGGTCATTAACGGATAACCGAAATTTCGGTTTTTAAAAAATGTGTTTTGTTTTGTTTTTTGTTTTTTTCAAAATTTAAAGTGAAAAAATTGAAGGCAATGGCACAAAATACACTTTTCGATTACGTATATAACAGACTTTTAATAAAGCTTTAAATGCTTCTACAGTGAAACAACTTTTTATACAACTAAGTTTACTGTTTTTTGATAAAATCTATCTTTTTCTGTTAGTTTTTTTTCCGTTTCGATTAAACGTTATTTCGGTTAAAAGAGGTTATAATGTATACATCACAGTGACTTCAATCAAACGCCGAAGTGAAGAGAAAAACGAGTAGCTTTTAAACAACAAAGATTTAATGAATGAATGTTTGACTTCCGATTGTGAGACCTAGTGTCCCATAGTCTACAACATATTAAATACATTGTATCGTTGACAAACTTATAAAGTTTCTTTCTTTATAAATACAATCGAAACAATATTTCTATAACATTACTAGCGATTCCAATAATAATAATAATAATAATAAACATTACATCAACAGTTAACAAGTCCTCGGCATTTGATTTCTCCGCTCCGCTCTATGACTCCGCTCCTGGACTGTACTGCCATCTGTTGAGCAAATTTTCATATCACTTATATAAAAAATCACGTAACGAAAGAAAATCTAAACTTCATTTTGCTATTTAACACAATTGGATCAAAGTACTGTGCAGCATAACTATTTAGAAATCTCGCCTAGATTAATGTAACACATCAGTGCTTTTTAATATCATGACTTTACTGTAAACGGTGGGTCTCCCATCTGGGTGTTTGGTTCGAAGCACGGTGTTCTGGTGCAGCATCTGATTTAAATTTATATAACCATGGAACCTGGAAAATTTTACTACTGATTGATTGATTAATAAAAAACGTTTGAAAACGACCAATAAACGTTGTTTAAAAATTCAATATAATGAATAAACTATTGATTAATAAGAATGGAATGAAATACATTATTTAAAACAGTATTTAAATGCTTATCATCTGAGAACGAATATCAATATGCAACCCATTACAAGAGGAAAGAAGGATTAGAATGAACCGAAAAATGGAGTTGAAAATACCGCTCAAGGTGGAAGATGGAACTCCCGTGCATTTGGACGCATATTGGAAAATTAATCCAGATGGAATTTCATCGTTTTTCCTCCCGGTCATTCAATTAATTAACTTTGGTTATGGTCTGGTACTTTGTTTCATTAAAGAACCTAGTTCCTAGGAGGTTATGTAACCCGTTATAACATAACTGTTATGCGAGACAACATATGTGTTGAGGATATATTTGACACAGGCAAACGGACAAATCGGGAGTATAAGGTTCCACATTATTAGCAATATCACGAGCTATCAAGAGAACTAAAAAAGAAATAAATATCTCTTTTCACTACTGACAAGCATACGAATATATTTCTTGACATTAGTAAGATGGATCTTTTTGAAGAACATAGACAAAATAATTTCCTCCACTCAGAAACTTTCCATGCTTTGTTCTCAGACACCCATACGAAAATCGGCATAATACCTTAAGGTTACTGTAAAGTGAAGATCCCAATGATGAATAGCAGCACGATTTATACTATAATTTCTTTTTTAAACGAAATGCCAACACTGCTTCTACAAATTCAAACTTAGATATCTCATACTTTCAGACACGAAAGCTCTTATCAATTTTAAGGTTTATCTCCATGGCAAGTTGTATTTTTCTATCGTGTTTATTGTTGAAATAGCTTCAGTGTCAGCAATTTCAACAATGATGGAAATGAAAATGATAAATCGGCATGAACAGGAATTTGTAAATTAAAGTGGCCGTTTGTAATAATTCTTCTCGCACCGACTCAGTGTTGTCTAACTAATATCATATATGTTTACTCTTTTACACTCGGTGTTAAGCGAAAAGTTTACCTAAATTTGTAACTTAAAAATGATGTCTTATCCCGAAAAATCAGTGATAACTACTGTGAAATTATGTGCTTCATAACAGTCGTGTGCTCGTGCCGAATATTTAGCGATCAAGTTTCGAAGAAAATTAACCTACTGATACAGCAAAGACTTTTTTTTTTGTTCTGTCGCAGTGGCACCACGCACATATAGAGATTTGATTCCGCGAGAAAGAGGCTTTGGAAGTGCTGAGGAAAATTGATTTAGACGGATGGAGAGTGAAAAATTTAATGGAAAGCTCGGTGTGAGAAAATGTGGTAGTCGGTGGGAGAGCATCTGGCATCAAGTGAGGAAAGAATCCAAGGAACATCCAGTAAGCCTTCTTCTTTCCTGCTTTTTTTTTCCTTTTTCGAAGCATGCATTAACGAGAAAGAATTGAATAGAAAAGAATATTTCTCCTCTCTTGTCCGCCTTTCGATCAAACGAATAATTTAAACTCCTTTAGGTTAGCAGAAATACGGGTTAAAAAAGGGAATAAAGTTATTTTTTTTTCTAGCACGATTGGAAACCATTAATACAAGTTCCGAAAAGTATCTTTATCATAAAAGTTCCTGGACTGACGTAAATGATAAAAATATGCAACATATCAACTAATTATCCTTGTTCCTTTCAAAGTAGTCACCTTTGCTATTGATAAACTGTTTCCAACGCTTATGAAGATTTCGATGTGAAAGGTTTGATTTATTGTTTAATCATATTCAGGCTGTGCCATACCCCTTGAGTCCTTGATGCTCTTCACGAAGATCGCCCAGATACTGGATTGGTCTTGCACTCCCCCCCCCCTGCTCTTATGTCACTCAAACACAAGACCTCTTGATAAAGGTTTGGCCCATCATAGGCCTACTGAAGGGACTGCCATAGTAGCCGTCAGACCAACACCTCCAAGGTTCTGAATTACAGTCCCGGCTGGGGGAATAGATATCTGTTTTTTGTAAACTTAACAGCTAATAGAATGGAGATGGACCGTAGTAATTAGTTACTAATATGTGTCAGCAATGGTTCCAACAATATGTTAATTTATATTTTAATTTAAGGTATTTTACTTCTCACAGAACTTGATTTTTTTTTGTTATGTTTTCACCTAAAAAAAAAAGAAACGCAGTGTTTATGTAGATTAATGCAATATATTGGTATGATACGATTTAAATGTTCGGTACACTGCATTGTTATAGTTTTACGCTGAATGACACAGAAGTGAATATGTGTGATCCTCATACTCCATTAGAATACAATATTCTTCTTCCTTCATCAACATAGAGAGTTTCACCTGTATGTTTTGCGTTGATAGAGGAAGACGACCACAAGGTTCAAAATAGTATATCATTACGTACGCAAGCTTGGTTTTGTTGGCAAACCACAGATTACAGGTTTCCGAAGCGTCTGAAAAAAATGCAATGGGCAGGACAATTCTCCCTTTCCATCCAAGGTCAACAGAAAACACCATTATAACAAGGTCTCTTTCTCTCAAACACACAAACAAGCGGCAGATAATCATGGCGTTAGAGGATTAATGTCGTCAGATACAAAAGCTTTCCGATTTGTCTCCAAAAAAACTGGTTAATTAAAACACTGGAAGGGAGATGAATTAAACTGCCACAACAAAAGTAGAAAATATTTGTATCTATCCTACACAAAATATTAATGTTTTAAGTTATCCAGATGCTATTTATCTGTATTTCATTCATATTTTTCATTATTAGGGCTATTAAATAAAGTTACGAGAACGATTACTGGCACACTCCATTTCTAATAATACTCGTAAATCCAAAAAGAAAGAGAAGTAATATTTTTGTTTTACAAGCTAAGATTACTGGTACTTAACAAAAGTATTTCCAAGTTTATCT
>JAGDQP010056145.1:0-12994 GCA_022664845.1 Lepisma saccharinum
ATCCCTGGTCTAGTCACATATTTTTCACTCTTTACTATTATTTATTATGAGTTTTCATAGTTATTATTGTTCTTTTCTAGTTAAAAATGCCATTTCCGCTAGGATTTTTGCATTACATGAAATTTATATGTGCAGAAGTTGAATTTGTTGTTAATAGATAGCGTTACTGTAAACGTCCTTGAACTGTAATGAGTAACGTTAAAAGGACGGGTTGATATTCTTTTATGTATTTAATTATGGTGATATGAAATAAGGTTTTATTCAATTACATTTCTTCAAAGTTGCTTTAGAGTTTATTTTCATTTATGATGCTATGCTTGATTTATATATTACCAAGGCTGATAGCGTAATATAGAATGTAAAAGGTGAGATCAGGTTTTCACGGATGGATCTTTCCTTACGGAAAGTAAATGTTTTAATTAATCTTTAAATAAACTGACGATTCATAATATTCCCAGTTTTTTTATTGAGAGTGTATGTTGTTGCCTCAGGAGTAATATTTTACTCTTGATTAGCGACAGATACTGTGTATAAAGCAAGTGTCGTCCCGCTCGGTGAAGCTCAGAAGACCCGAGCTAATTAGGGGCACCTTGACTATCTTCATATGGATTTCAATTGATGAGGTTTGGGTTATCTAAATTTCATCAACGTTTAATCTAGGAAGAAGCTTGTTTCCTGGGACATTTCTGCAGGCTTTAAATCATATTCTTCAGATGTCAGTGAGTGGCTCTAGCTTACAGTTGGTAGAGCTTACCAATCGGAAAGTCCTGGGAACGATTCCAGCTGTAGCCTGTCGTGAGGTTTTTCCAGGGTCTTTGTTCAGTCACACCAGGAAAATGCCGGGATCATGGGCGCTGAGTTTGTGGGTGCAGGACACTTTTGACCCCCTCAATATTTTTTTTTTATTTTTACTGTCGTACGCGACTTCTTCTTCTTTCTCTCCGTCTTTTCCCACCTACGTGGGGTCGACGTTTCTGATGAGTCTGCTCCACAAAGCCCTGTCCTGAACTTCTGCCCCTGACAGGCCTTTCTCCCCGAGATCCTTCTTAACCCTATCCATCCATTTCCTCCTTTGCCTCCCTCTACCTCTCTTGCCCTCCACTTTCATTGCCATCACTCTACTGAATACATAGTCACTTGTTCTCCTCATTACATGTTCATACCACTGCAGTCTACTTTCTTGTATCTTCTTAGATATCTCTACAACTTTGGTTGTACCTCTTACACTCACATTTTCTTGTTATCCCATACATCCAGTGTAGCATTCTCATTTCGGTGACATCTACTCTCTTTTCTTGAGCTTTCTTTATTGGCCATGTTTCTGCTCCGTACATCATTGCTGGTCTAACCATTGTTTTGTAAATCATCCCTTTATTCTTCACCGTCTGCGGTCACAGAGAACGCCACCTACTTTCTGCCAATTTCGCCATCCCTCTTGCATTGGTGTGCTATCTCGGAGTCTAAATCGCCATTCCCATAACAGTTGAGCCTAAATATTTAAAACTTTTCACTTGATTCAATCGTTCTTCTTGCAACATCACTTCTCCGTTAAACTCAAGATACTCAGTTTTCTTTCCACTAATCTTCAGGCCTCTATCTTCCAGAGACTACCTCCAACTCTCTACTTTCCTTTCAAGTTCTGCCCTATTAGTATTGCATAGTACAATATCATCGGCAAACATCATACAGCAGGGGGCTTCATCTCTCACATCCTCAGTTATAACGTCTATGACTACGTTGAAGAGATACGGGCTCAAGGCAATCTAACCATAACAGGAATTTGGTGTGTCACTTCCACACTATTTCTTACCTGAGTTCTAGCTCTTGTACACATATCTTGGATTATCCTTACATATTTCTCTGGCACTCTTTTCTCCCCAAACATCTCTATATTTCCAGACGTGGTACTCTGTCGTAGGCCTTCTCCAAATCGTAGACGTAATCGACGCGACTAAGTATATATTTCTTCTTTGTACCCCTCCAATATTTTCTTCAAGTCGGCACCTATGGCCAGGATGATAACTAGAAACTAGGCCCTGGACTACTACCTTCCACTATCCTCTTCCCCACTTTATCCAGGCCTGAGCCTAAGATGCCAACAAGCAATCACCTAATCACTCTTAGAATTTTTCTCCGATACTGAACTTCGATATTCTTAGCAATATGTCTTATTATTATCATTTCCTATAACCATATTGAGGGGCTCCACAGTCTAGTGGTTAGAGCGTTGGACTCATGTCCGTGTGGTCCCGGGTTCAATTCCCGGCTGGAGTCCCACTTTTCGGCGTCCACCCAGCGTCGTGTGGCAAATTGAGGAGTCACGTGACGGCCACACTCGGTCTGGTAAGCCCCTGATACGCCTGTTCGTGGTTAGGTACGCGCAGTGCTGACCACACAGCCGTTACTCCGGTGGACGTGGTTCCACCAAACATGGACAGATGGCGTTGGGGCAGGATCAGGGCCTATAGACCTGTTACGCCAGTGGTGTGTGTTTATCCATATTGACTAACACAATATTACACTGCTTTCCTTCACTTAAAAACAAAGAAGTCACTAAAATGTAACAGCTCCCCCTTTTACTTAAAATGCCTCACTTAAACGTTACATGCACTTCTTAGTTACACTCATTTCTGGCTTTGTAACGGTCGCTGTGGAATTTCCAGAATCTGCTTATTTAAAATACTTCTAATTATTCCTATTATGCATCGAATTCTTTATACTTAAATTTCATAAATAAAATGTCAGGGTAAACCATGTTACTTTTCATTTACTCTCTAAATTTATTGTATTTAGAACTTCAAATTTTACGGACACAGAAACAAACGAATAACACTTCTTAAAAGATATTCTAAGACTTCATACAAATTGTATTAAAATATATTCATCGTTGTTCTGATAGCAGTAGTGAAGCTTACATTTTTTGAGTGAATTCGTAAAATTGTATCTTACTGGTAACTGCACTTATGAAGAGAATTAGTCATAATTCTTTAAAAGGAGATCTACTGGACAGAGGATAGATCTCTTCTTTGTTTCCACATTTTAATTCTTCTGTCTTCATTCCATCTGTGGATTTCCTTAACTTTTTATTTCAAATTCTTCTCATTTCTTGTATATATTTTTTTTCTATATACAGTAGAAGTTCGATAGACCGGCATCGAACATTCCGGAACGCCCGATTGTCCGGCACCATCCCAGATTTTCTTTTCTTCCTGTAAACGTTTGTGAACGACAGTTGAAAGCGCTTTGCGCGGTTCGGAACCACTCGGAAGTGTCCACTATGCGTCTGCTACTGCTAGACGTAATCAGCATTGTTCGGAATCAATCGGAAGCGTTCGGGACTTTACTCGGCTGTCACCACACACACACAAGTTCAGTTCATTGTTTTCGCTGTACGGCTTAGCCTATACCAGTAGTAAGAGGGTACCGCCCGATAATCCGGCATATTCGGTAATCCGGTACCAGGCTGGTCCCTACTGTATATTTCTACTAGTTTTCGTTTCCAGTTGTATGATTTCGATGAAGTCTTTGGTTACAGACGAAACGTTATCTATTTCTTTCCTTTCTTCTTTATTAGTGTTGTGAGGATTACATAACCACCTTGTCATCAGAATAGTATAGCTGTAACATATCGTTGAATAACCTGTGATGGGTTAATGTTGAATTATTGATTCCAAATGTTGAACTTATAAAGAGCTGAGGCATTATTGTCACTGGTATCTTCTTCATTATGTAGCATTTTTATGATAGCTTCTGTTATTCGTGCACAGACCTCTGTTATTTTGTTTCCTTTCGAAAATTAACCATTGCAGTTTCATTCTACAGCATAATGTCTAGGAATGTTGTTCTTTATTTCCTACCAAAACTGTATAGTTTCGTTCTGTACACAATTCATTTAAGACATTAATATTCCATCACGGTTAGTAGTATATATTTAAAATAATCTCAAATGTTTTATTTTAATCTCATTGGTCAGAAAGGATATAAACTTTGATAAGAACTGGTTATATAATATTAGTCTGGCGACAAATCGCTTTCTGTCACCCCCTTTTTTATTCCGCAGATGTAAATAACTGAATTTACTGTAATTGGAGTGGAAATTTTAAGTCTGCGTAGCGCTTTGGATAGCGCTATACGATCCAATGACTTGTTTCTTTTATACTGGAAGAAGATATGATGTACGTCTGCTGTTGGTTTTCACTTTGGAACAGTTACAATTTAGGGGTTTCAGAAATGTGTATTTTATGGAGATGTGATGGAGAGGTTACGTGTTATTCTATTTAAGAGCAGTCTCGGACTGGCCAGGGCCGGAATTCAGACTCTCAACTTCGTTTTTTTAATATAAATTTTTACTTCTTATTTAAGTATCTGATAATGTAAAAACTCTTGTGTCTTGAAATGCTGTATTAATGTATTATTTGCGTAATAAATCTCACTCACTGTAAATGAACTGTTAACTGCTCACATAGCACTAATTCGTTACCGGATATCGTGCATTGTATAATGACATAAACGAAACTTCCAGCTTCATCAATTTCTTTATCTGTTGAACTTTACATGCTTCCCACATGCCTATTAGGAAAATAACATGCTTCATGCACCTGTACAAATAATTTTACTGATCTTGTCTAAACTGATGGAAATTCATTAATCCGCCACACTTCCTGCCTTTCTTCTTCCGTTCCCTCCTTGTCACCTGATCGTCAGCCATCATGCGCAAGATTGCCAGTCCACACTATGACCAGGTCTCACGAACACAAAAGTCACTAAACAATCACAAGAAATTACTAAAACAAAAAACACACACAAAAAATGAAACTAATGTGACTGTAAAAAACTATAAACTTATCCAGTATCTACAACATAACAAAAATAAACACGAAATTCGGGCCTACATCAGATGCACGCCACTCAGTATTCCCACAGACATCAGAGAGATAACTGTAGATCTTACTACGTCCAAAAGGCCCCCAATACCTTACGGGCTCCTTCCCGAAGGTTACTGCGATGTACAACAGAAATAGCATTTAGAAAACCTGGCACATCCGTAATTTTTCGTTCAATTATAATGATCGTTATAGCCTGAATTTACATTAGAGCAAACAGAATCATCCCTTTTCTACATTACAGTAATTGAATTTATGTTATCAGTAGGGCTAGGGTAATTACACATTTTGCATATGTAAATATATATTTAAGGATTTTTAACGTAAAATGAATATTTCATATGCCGGTGCATTATGTTCGAAAATAAATTGATGAGCATATTTCTGCACGCATACCAACACCGAGAATGTAATGTATTACTTTTCTTCTTGTTTGTCTTTTCTTTGCCTTTTTTCTGCATTTTTTAAATGTTTTTTTATGAAATGTAGTAACTAGCCCATTGTCACTTCCACAATCAACTAAGCAACACGTGCAAGTTTCTTTTCGCTTGTACGTCTACTTTCCCCTCCCCTCCAGTCTACCTTGCGCGGGTGCAAAAGCGACAACCGCTTTGTAATTTTCAATCAGACTTTTTTCAGAAGAACAGTGGTGAGTTAACAATTACTGACTGCTTGCTGCCAGTGTTGTGAAGTGTCGTGAACCTGAAGTGTCTGTCATAAAGCGGTCGTATAAGAGTGGTTCCCAGAAAAGACGGGACGCTGAAAAGAAAAAAATGAAGTTTTGTGCCTCGGATCCGAAGCAAATGAAGTTGTCATTTCCAAATTCCACTGCCCAAGAACATGAAGATCCACATGTGTCAGCGACATATACCGAAAGTATACAACAACAAATAATATATTTTTATATACAGCGAACTCCCGATTATCCGTGTGCGTATTATCCTGTTTGCTGATTATCTGTTTCGGGTTCGGTGTATTTTTAAAATACAAAAAATAATTAGTTTTGAAGTATTCTTTTATAATAAGAACAATTTTTTCTTTTAATGGGTTTTCAAGGGTTATTTTGTCGGAGTCGCTGACATGAATATTGACGTTCCAACGTTTGTAGTGCATTTTAGCGTTCCGGCAAACGTTTTTTGGGACACCGGGACAGAACTCTGAGAAAGGGACGATCCTGTATTTTACGGGATGTATACGAATCCTACCGTGGGGCCCCTAAACTGCTCTTCCAGCCGGGGGCCCAGTCTGACACTGTTTAAGAGGATAATTACTTTTCGAGCTGAGTGTAGTTTGCGAGTCCTTGGGAGCCCCATCAAGCACACCCCTGCGCTAGTCTGAAAGTCAATTGGTTCTGAACCAGACATCCACATCTAGGAAAGTTGTGCTCCTTGGAAAATGACCAGGTGAGTTTGATGGGACAATTGCATTGGAGGCCTTGCAAGACTCTTTGGCCAATGGGTCTAGATTGTGTCATCGATATAGCGAAACCACATAAAAAAAAATTAAGAAGTATCAAATTAAGGTGTTGTTTCTCCTAGCGCCCGATAAGAAAAATTGGCGTAAGAAGAGGCCATACGGGTGACCTTTGCCTGCCCTTGATTTACAGTTACATACCAGGCTGTCCCAGAAGTCTTGCACCATCAGCACACTAACCTGCATGAGGTAAAACTGTGGGAGGATAGGTGGCGCCACCAGTGAAAACTGTTGGCAGGCATAAAGGACAGGTACGTGGGATCAAGTGAAGGCAAGTACTGCGTGTGTAGCGAGTGTTCACGGAAAGTAAAAAAGGACAACATGAGTGAGGACCAAATTGCAATTCGAGCTGTGCTACGATTTTTATGGAAAAAAGGACTAACTGCAAAAGCTGCAGCGGAGGCAATTTGTCGTGTAGAGAACGAAGCAGTACTGGATCGATCGACAGCTTCCCGTTGGTTCGAAAAATTCCCTTCGGGTGATTTAAGGCTCTCGGATAAGCCCCGCAAGGGTAGACCTCCGATGGACATTAACGACCCTCTGTAAGATGCTGTGAGTGCTAAACCACAATCGAGTACACGTGTGTTAGCAAGAGTGGTTGGGGCATCCAAATCGATAGTAAACTGTCGCTTGCATGACATGGATTACGTCAATAAACAGCCCCGACAAAGTCCCCATGAGCTGACAGAGGAGCAGGCCCAGCGCAGAGTGGCAATGTGCCAGACTTTGTTAAAAAAAAGCCGCGTGATCTTCGTTTCTGGAGGAGAATTGTGACAGGCGATGAGATGTGGGTGTTTCTGAAAAACCCAGACACACGGAAACAGTGGGTGAAAAAAGGACAGGAAGCCCTAGCCAATGTGAAACAGGACAGATTTTTAAAAAGCTCATGCTGTGTGTTTGGTGGAATATTGATGGGGTAATTCATTTTGAGTTTGTTTCCGAGGGTCGTGCTGTAACAGGTGAACTGTATTCTGAACAATTACGCCAAGTGTATGCCATTCTGAACGAGAAATATTCGGGATTAACGAGAAGGAAGAGGCTATTGCTACAAATTCATAATGTTCCGAGTCATCGCTCTCGAAGAGTGGCCAACACCCGGACTTAACTTGACGGGTTTGAGTTGTTACCTCATCCTGCCTATAGTCCAGATGTTGCACCCTCAGATTATGGTTTGTTTCGCCCTCTCTCATAATTCTTGTGTGGTCGGCAATTCAATTCATATGATGAGGTGCATGTTGCCTGTCGCGAGTTTTTCAATTCTAAACCTGCCACCTGGTATCGCCATCAGATTGAACTGTTGTCCCAAAGATGGGTGACGGTCATCGAACATGATGGCCTGTACTTTGCTGAATAAAGGTTTGTCCTTGTTTCTGATATTCGTGTTTCATTTTCCTCCTTGTATGGTGCAGAACTTTTGGGACAGCCTGGTATAATTATGCCTAAAATTCATTAAAATATTTTGGGAGAAGTTCAGAGCCCTGAGTACATTCCTGTATAAGTAATCAGCACAAGACAAAGTCTGTTTCCTCAGGTAACTTTATTGGTCGCTAATTTGTACACTGCCAGCACCAGTGAGAAGACAAAACACAGTTCTCATGTTTACAAATTTCAGTATTGAAAAAAAAACATATATATATAAAAGGTCAAAGATATCGAGGCGCAACCACTTTCAAATAACTCTTTTTACTACATAAGATGAGATTTCTGTTGATGAATGATTATATGAACATAAAAAAAACAATGCGTTAAAAGCACACACATATATCAAACCATTAGCAACACACGTCATTTCAAAAGAAAAAAAAATGTTATAAAAATATATATAGAATAGAAAAATTACAAAAAAATAAGCTTTTGCCAACATATTTTAGTTTTCAAAATCTACTATCAGTTGCTACACCTGTGATGTACTCTCCTACATGTAAACGATTGTTACAAATTCATAAAATGTCTTAACAAAGAAAACTGTGCAACAAGAAACGATAAACGAACATTGATTTCTTAATTTTCAATAAAGGTACACCTCTTGCCCTTTTCGCATCTTAGTTTTCGACAAGGTATTGATGACATTTTTAAAAAGTATTCTTGGCAATCTGTTGACGCCTTTTTTTTTAGTTTCTTTTCGGCAATCTGTTAATGTCACTTTCAAAGTTTTTTTCGGCAATCTGTTGACATTTTCAAAGGTTTTTCGACAATCTCATGATGACACTTTCAAAGTTTTTTTCGGCAATCTGTTGATGAAATTTTAAAACGTTTTGCGGCAATCTGTTAATGTCACTTTCAAACTTTTTTCGGCAATCTCATTATGACACTTTCAAAGGTTTTTTTTCCGGAAACTGTTGATGAAATTTTAAAACGCTTTTTTCGGCAATCTGTTAATGTCACTTTCAAACTTTTTTCGGCAATCTGTTGGTGTCAGTTTTAAAGGCTTTTCGGCAATCTTTCGACGACGTTTTCAAAGGTTGCTCGGTAAACTGTTAATGTCAGTTTCAAAGTTTTTTTCGGCAATCTGTTAATGTCCCTTTCAAAGTTTTTTCGGCACTCTGTTGGTGTCACTTTCAAAGGGTTTATCGGCAATCTTTTGACGCCATTTTCAAACGGATTTTTGGCGATATGATTATGTCATTTTCAAAGGTTTCTCGGCACTCTAACAAGCCCATGTTCAGAAATAACTTCAAGATAACGAGAACGAAAAAAAAAAAAAAAAAGAATCTGCTTATTAATGCTGTTTTAAAAGATAGCAGCAGATTGCCGAAAATGTCACAGAAAAGTACAAATATTCAATTGGTTAATTCAGAATTCTGCCTTTTGCATATCTTTGAGTAAATAAAAAATAATTAGCAATTGTACATACGGATGAATTTTGACAGAAAGGCAACCTAGTTCCTAGCCTGCATATACCAATCTGCTCTGTACAATAACACTATTAGATAAAAAAAAGAGCAATAAAGGATGAGCATAGGCCATAGTGTGAGTAGCACATAATTTTATCCCTAACAGGATGATTTATATAGGCAAGTCCTAGAAACCAGTGACTGATTTCCAAGAAAAGGCAATTGTGTAGATTAGGTTAACCATGTCTAATTAAAGCTCAGAAATCAGTGTTCTATATAACAATTATAATTGAATAATTTCGATAAATATTTTTTTTTCAATAACTGTCAACAAAACTGTCATATTTTTGTAACCGTTTATATACAATTTCTTTTAATTTCGAATAACAGGAGAGTACCCTAAATTCAAAGAGATATTTAAATTCATATATTCGATAACGTTTATTATTGTATCTACAATTATAATATATAATATAGATATAAAACCTTTTTTAAAAGATGCCTTAAATAGATGTGTATGTACCATTTTTAATTGATTAATGTACCCTGAGTGTTTGCCTATGTTTCTAGTGAAAATAATATTTGTTATTTCTTAAGAATATGTTCAATGTTATTATTTACAACGGTTCATGGATTTTTGGCATGGAAAAAACAAACAACATTTCCAATATTTCACACAACTTGATGTATACCGTTCATTAATTTCACGTCACAAGCATTCTTCGTTTATCCAACCTATAAAGATTTGTATTCTGCCTAACCTACATTGGTTGGTAGGTTAGGTTGTCACGGCAATGCTCTGTACGGGTCTTCTCTTACAAAACACATTTCAGCTTTCTCGTTTTCTATGAGGTATTATTCGTTTATGAACACTTTTAATTCTCTCTGTGTTAAGAATTAGTAAAATTGTATTAAGTTTTAACGTTTATAAGTGTGATGGTTATCTATTCACAAACTGTATCACACATTGTATTTAGATGATGTGGTTATTTGTAAAGAGTATATTATTTGAAGATCAGATTGTAAAATATATTATTGATCTATTTTGTTTCGCAGTTTTTCAAGACTGATTTTTTTTTACTGTATTCGTGTTCTGACTTCTTCCATTACTACACAGAGATCCACATAAACCGTTACCTTTCAATTATTAATATTTCCTTTGTGGGAGTTACTGTAAAGTTGAGATTGGATTTTACAGTCGTCGTGACTTTAGGAGAATCAGTTTAGGTGTCTCTCGCCAGTGTTCGATTTAATATCAATTCGAAGGGAATCCTAAACCAGTGGTTACTTGCAAATTTTCACCTCTATATGGTTGGGTAGAACTGTAAAGATTTTTTCCCCTTGTTGGGATGATATTCCGAATCAACAATCGGGGATAAAATCCTCAGGCATCAGGGATAATCTCCGGGAAATCAAACACTGCCCCTGGCTGAAATTAAAACACGACTGTCGTCCGTTACTGCCTATTGTCGAAAAATTGAACAGTCAAGTCCTACCTGTATCTCTACGTACAGCTTTACTTTTTAAAATACTAAGATTTTCATTACAATTCATATCTGGAAGTATTGAGGTTAATTAATACGTTTGAGTTCTGTAACCCAAAATGGCGACTTTAATTCCAAAATTTTAAGATGCCAGGAGTTTACAATTGGCATTATTTTCTTAAAAAAGCAGACATTTTGGACTGTTATTTTGGACTTTTCAATTCAGAAGTTGAACTCATTGTCCTTCGGAATCCCTAAATATGAAGTTTCACGAAAATCGTTTTTATTTTCTTCAAATTGAAGCTGTATGTAGTGGTAAGTGACACACGCACATTGTTCAACCTTTTAGTCATACGCAAGAACGGACGACAGTCTTGTGCTAATGTCAACCAGCGTGCTAAACTGATTTTCCACGAATCACCACAACAATCTAATCCAAGTTGACAGTGACTTACACACAAGCAAACAATAAATAATTGAAACGGTAACGGTTTATATGGTTCACCCTGTATATTTTGATTACTTTTTGTGCGTGTGAAAAGAAGTTTAAGTCAATAAAACGTCACTTTGAATCATGTATTCCATAAACTGTATTTGTTCCTATGTTAACAGGATGGATTTTTTTATCCAAGAAATTATGTATACACAGCAAAGTGGATGTGAGTCATCACATTAACCATTCATTTTTCTCTGAGATAAACAACACAGATTATAATGAACGATGAACTAAGCATCGCAACTAAAGATTAGTTTTCTGATGTGATTATTCTACTTCTTTTATTTTGGTCAATATAGTTTCATTGGAACGGAATCTCAAAACTTCGCGGATGATATCACCATAGCAAAAAATATGCGGACGATATCACCATATCACTTTTTTATCATTGAATAATACTTATTATTATAAACTGGAATATCTAAAATAAAGGATCAATGATTGATTAGATGTTTCTTCACAAAATAATTTTAAAAAAACATTATTTTTAAGGGTAAAAATCATGTTTCATAATTGATTAATTTGCAAAATTCCGAAATCTTCGGAATTTCATTTGCACGACGAGGAACGTCTGACTGTGGAATCGCAAAAAGGAATTTGGGAAGTGTGCCAGTTACTAATTTATAAAATATTTCTTGTACGTGGAGTATCACATTATATATGATCGGGATATAAGATATTTTATCTATGCTAGAACCGAGATATAAAGATGGTTGCTTCGGATTCTCGCAGAAATTACGTATTTTCCTTATAAATTATATTATTGTGGTGATGGAAGACAAAATACTAAATAGAAAAAAAAATATATAAATTTAATATTAAACAAAGTACATACTCAAAAAAAAATCTTGCCTTTAATATTTTCAATTGTAAATTTTCAACATATTAAAACTTGGAAATTTTACTTACGAAACTAATGAATGATAAATACTTGTATTTAAAATGTTGAAACAATATGGCTGAAGTGATTAAGTTCTGCTTAGGTTAGGTTAGGTTAGGTCAAGTCTCCCATCAAAGATGAGACTTCTTATCTAGTGATAAGATTTAGTTGTATAGCCTAGCTGTGAATCATTCATTACATTAAGGTCACCGAAATACAAAAACGGAATATCTCCTCGCGAAAGATAATGTAAACAGGTCACAATTTCCATTTTCTAAAATTATACCTTGTGTTATAAATGAATACCTAATATATATATATATATAAAATTAGGTCAGGTTAGGTTAGAAAATTTTGGGTTTTACGAGAAGATATAATCCACCGCATTGCTATCATCTATTCAGTGTTATATAAAATTTAATGTCGATCATATTGAAATGAGATCTTTCGTCTATTCTCAAATTACAATACTGTAATACAGTGTTTGATTTGTCGTGGGAGAAACCGGGGATTCCCCCCCCCCCTGGTGCCTGAGTATTTTATTTCCTGTTGTTGATTCCGAATAATCATCCCAACCAGGGATAAAATCATTGAGAATTTCAACCCAGTAGGCTGAAACTTACACGGAACCAGTAGTTGTAGGATTCGCCCCTTCGTAATTTATAACAAATCGAACACTGCTGGAGTATAATATCCCATCTTAGTTGCGAAAGACACCTCAAGTAATTTCCGGAACGAATTCTCGGAACTTCCAGGATCACAAGACCCATAAGCAAATATTTTTAAGGGTATGTTTCAATGTAATTTCTATTTTTATGTGAAAAATATTTTGTTGTTTTGCTTCATATGTATACTATAACATGTTTTAATATTTTGTGTTCTAATTGATGACAATAGAAACTCCAGAAATAGATTTTCTATAAAGATGTCTATGCTTTACAACA
>JAGDQP010056147.1:0-11423 GCA_022664845.1 Lepisma saccharinum
CTAAAGAACTTGGCTCCACTTTTTGCACCTCTGGTGTTTTTGTTCGGATTAAACATACGTCACAGGTCATTCAAAAATATAACTAACTCATGGATACAGATTCACTCACAACGGCATCGATATTTAATCCAGAAAAAATATAAATTGGATTGCACACTACATAGCGCTTCAGTTGTGCCATCTATTGACGAATTATAAAATTGTAAGCATTACTTTTTATTGAATCCATGTATATAATGCGTACTTTCAGATGACGTTTCTTCTTTTTACTTCAAATGATTAACTGCTTCTCTCTCTCTCTCTCTCTCTCTCTCTCTTTTTTTTCCTTTGTATTATTTATTCATCACATTATCCTAATAGTTATTCCTATCAATAATTTTCATGTCAATATTGTTTTCACTTGGGTAATAAATACAAAAATAATGATATACCAAGTCATTTAATGTCAATTTTCCTTACATTTCTGCTTGTTTTTGACATTTAAAAACCACACGTTAAAAATTGAAAGTATTAACACGTCTTTCCTTATTTTTTCAACTTATGCAAAAATAAATAATGCATGTCTGGACTGACTGGTTTGCGTAGCATAGTAATTGCAAGCAACTTCAGGGCGAGTATGCGTGTGTGTGTTCTTTTTTTTTACAGGTGGTTGGGGGGGGAGTATATTTTGTTAATATTGCACAGCACTGAAAATGTTAAGTGCCCAAGGGAAACTAACTAGCAAATTGGATATATTAATTAACAGTTTTAATTGTTGGAAACTAGAACGGGACAAGCATGGATAAATAATATCTTGCTTTGTTTTTCTCCCTCTCTCTTTCATCCAGACGTAGATTTGAAATTTTTAAACTAATTAGTTAAAATCCACATTGTGTGTTTTCGTTTTCCTCGTGATGTCCCAGTTTTTGTTTGTTTTGTTTTGCTCGGAGTGATGATATGACCTGGTACTAAATGGTCAATCCTATTCTAAGCTGTAGGTATTCACAAGATTTGAATTTATAAGGTTATGGTAATATTATTATGATGATCAATAATAATTATTTTTTAAAAAAAATCTAATTTACATTAATGGACAGACAAACAGCTTTGAGCTAAACCCATTACATTTCGGACGGATAATATTCCTTGGTTAGCGCTCTACTGGGGAAGGCACTGACAGAGTCTTTCTGCTGGTATTATCCCAGTATCTGCTGGTCTTCTGACATTGAAATAACCACTGGAAAACCTCATACAGTGTATAGCCGAGAGCAGGGTTCGAATCTGCCTGCCTTCCCATGCTTATAAGAAATCCGCTACCGTAGCAACTAGGCCGTGAGGATTGGATATGACTCAATGAAATGGCTGAAAGCAAGAGTAGGCCAACCAGGAATTCTGCCAGGATTTTCAGTTCGGTACCGGTAGGATGTAAAGTCAAAATTGGGAAGTAAGTAGACTTTGGCAGGGTTTATATCGATTTTTGAGCGTTAAAAATGTTAAAGTTTGGGGTTGCGCTTCATAATTTTGGGGGTGACACCCTTCCATAGGGGACCTGGCAGAATCACTGAGGCAGAGAAAAAAACAAAAGAAAATGTTAGAAAGCTTCGGTTTTCCACTGTCAAACAAAAATAATACAATGTTCGCTTAGTATCCAAGAGGTACTTTGTTCGATTCGAGCTGCTGTCGTTTTCCAGCTTCTTTCCTTAGTCATGGAACGATGGTAGTCGGTAAGTGATAATACAAGCTATTTCGAATTCGATAGGAACGCAAGGGTTCGAAGTAAAAAAAATATTGAGTAATCTTCATTCGATGGAAGGTAATGGTTATTTTTTGTATATATTACCTCTCTATAGGATGTAGGTTCTCCTAGCAAAATATCAGTGTAGGTTGCAATATGATCTCATTGACGGTCGGCCTCCTTGTAACCTATTCACCTTCATCAACAGCCTCAGAATTTCGTCATGCATTGCCCCATAGTATTTTCGCGTTACTTGTTTCCTCGACTTTTCGCCTTACACACACACATTATTGTGGAAAGTGACCAATATAGTCAAACACTGAAGAAAAAACAATATTTAAACCAAACAGACCCGACAACAACGCAGTGAAGTGCGTAAATTAGCAAAAAAAAAAAAAAAAATGCTAAGAAGTTTCAGAGATTCTGACAGATGTGGATATCAGCCCCCAAATCCTGGAACACCCCCAAGTTAAATTTTGTACTATATTAAAAATTGATAGAAACCCTGCAAAACAATACTGCCTACTATCCCCACTTAAAGCTTGCTAACCTCCCAATTTTGACTTTACAACCCCTAGAATGAAAATTCTGGTTGAATCCCTGGATAATATTTATTTGGTATGAAAATAGCGAAATACAATATGGAATATATCGAGTTTTACAGGAAGTGCATATCGAATAAAATTACCGTATGTGAAAGTTGTAGTGTTATCACTTAGATTGAAATGACGTGCGCAAGAGGCGGAGCGTAAATAATGCAAAACTACCGTAACTGAATGCAATAGCCTTATCAGATCGAAAGCTGCTAAGTAAATTGAGATTACTTAACCCAAATCTGAAGTCTGTTTTACTCTAAATGCTCTCCTTTACGTGTTAGCTGACATGCAGTACGTAGCTATGGACAGACGGACAGAATGCCATTTAAATAGAACTTTTTTTTTATCCTCTGAAAAGAACCTATTATAAGAACATATAAGTGAAGTGTCAGAATATCACAACACCACAAAATTCTTCTATTTGCCAACAAATGGATCACAAAAGTACACTAGCATCTACGGGAAGCCCACTGGAAACTAGTAACGTCATCTTTACGGCGTGAGTTGTAAATAGGCCATCCAAATCGTTGGTCGCCAACTGTTTTTGTGGTCCATTTGGTACAGCGTCGGCTTACCGCTTCAAAGACCGGTGTTCGATCCCCGCGCTTTCACAGAACATTTTTTGACGCTCATATTGAGTAGACTATTAATAAATACTCTCTTCTATTTCTTTTTGACATTTTGAACATTTTAACTGCATTTTCCTCGATAACTTTTCTTTTTAAAAAAACAAAGCTTTCTTGCACTTTTTCACAAATATAGAAAGCTGTGTTTTTCTTTATTCAGGATGGATACAAGGTCATATTATCATAATACCCAAAACAAATATAATGCCGAGCGAGCGCTAAAGTACAGTGGCGGGTTAGTTGAAGTTAGTTTAGAATATCTTTTTTTTTATTATTTTTACGCACAATGATCAGACTCAGTCGCCGGACGTTTCTCCTTGACCTACATTCGGGTGGCGGCCATATTGTTTCCATTGTTCTTTCTCCAGACGCATGTCACAAATATCTTTTACGTCACAATCAAGAGAGTATATTGGAAATTCTAAAGAGGGCAGCAGGAGCGCTTCTACGTTACGAAATCTGACACGGTTCGAATTGTTTCTAAGATGTGGTAGGACTGTTCCATTTTTCGATATATTGAATTGATATTTTAAAAATATTAAAGCTTCGATATTTTAACTTCTTGGAACTCGATATATCGATACTTCGATTCGATATTGAATTCGACCTTGCGATATATCGTTAAATATAGATATTCAATTTCAAATATCACGCACTCTTGGATGTGGTAGCACACTGCTATTTATTCCGGGGTTAAAGGGTACAAATTTGTTCTCGCTTACGCTCCTACATCGAACCTCTACGTTTCCTCATATCTTTTGTTATTGATTTCCTGCATTCCTTTCCCGTCTGCAAACTTTCCCTTTGTACCCGTTGACAGCTTCGTAGTTGGAATTTTATAAATTCCTTAAACATGTTTCTTAACGTGTCATTCAACTGGTGTCCTCTACTCTTTCATACTCCGGGACATAACGACGGTTCTTTGCCAACGCACACAGTTATGAATGTTGTCTTGTAGATGGCGCTGCTCTTGTTTCATAAACTTTGTTCACTTTGTCTCTTTTGAGAGTTTCCAATAATCTCTTAGTCGTTGCACATATTTCAAATATTATCAGCTTCCTCTACCGTTATCAAAAAACTTGCTCCTTTGTGGTTTGTTTTACTGTCATTTCTTTAAACGCCTTGGAATTTGGCCTAACAAGAGGTAAGAATTTATGTGTTCCCTTTTGTGTCAATACTTCAGTGTGTATGGAATTTGTTCCAGGATTAGTTGACAGAAATGAAGCTAAAATGATTTTATGACTAGAACGGAAACATTTACTGTGCTCACTATTCATAGTACTTACACTGAAGTTTTAGAACTATTCTAATTTCATGGAGAAATCGCTGGCCCAGTGTTGTCTGGTGGAGGGAAATTTACCGGAAAACGGGAAAATCTAGGCCACAAAAAGGGAAAAGGGAATTTAAACTCGAGAAATGTTGAATCTTCTTGGCACTTTTTCGTTTAATTTCCAGCAATTTTTAAAGTAATTTGAGTTTTTTTTTTACAAAAATCGGGAAATTTTTCAATATATTGAGAGAAATATTGAGACAAGAACCTGACAATACTGATCCCCGCTCTTCTTTGCTTTTCCCACACAATTTTTTCTATTAATAATAGGCATTTTACAATTCTATGGAAGCATTACAAATATCATATTACATCATGTATCTAAAGTGACGTAATCAAAACTAACTAACGTGAACTAACCAAAAATAGCTTCCCCAGTAGGACATCAGTATCTGCTGATGTAAATAACGCACGATTTTTTATTTTGATCGTGTTGCTATTCAACATCAACATGGGCGGATTTATTAGGGGGCTTTGGGGCCATTGCCCCCCCCATACCCCACTAAATTCACCCATGAACATCGGCCAATGTCGAATGGCAAACACTTCTGCCAATAATGATGACGATCGGCAACGATTCACTGAAAGAAATTTATTGTTTATTAAGCGTAATTACGTATACTATATTTTTACTGTAGTTTTTTTTTTAAAAAAGAAACAACGTAATCTTGATTATATTATGTATTTATTTCATTACACGTATAGTGTGCTTGTCTTCATTTAGACTTGAACAGTCTCACACTTGTCCTCAGCTGGATTTGAACCCGAAATTTGATTTGTTATCCGTTGCTTTAGCCATTCTGTTACGAAACCATCCTTCAAGAGAATTGAGCCGAATATGTACATCATTAACTAAGACTTAGAATGTTGTAACATAGACAGCCTTCTCATTACAGAATGACTGTAAATGGAGAGCGTGTAGAATTATATTATTTTTGTGCAACACGTGTCATTTCTCCATTACATAGACATTTTCGAAGAACACAACGCTCTTCGGAAAGAATCGGCCGTTGTCCGATCGGCATCGAACAGTGACATCTTTAAATAGCGATATTTTTCTAAGCATAATAATTTAATCTGCCAAGGTTCTTTTTTTTCTCGGTACGTTTATGGATGACGTGTACAACGCGTTTCTCATATCAGGAATAGATTTGAATGTCAAAATATCGTATAACGCTAATGTAGATAGATGTTCAGTCAGAAGCATGGGCGGATTTATGGGAGGGCATTGCCCCCCCAGTCACTTCAGAATTTAGGAGAGAGACTCTGGGGGTAATTACTTTAAGGGTGGAACCTATTCCGGGGTTCTCATCGAGTTTCTGAAATGACTTGGGGGCAATGTCCCCCATAAATCCGCCCAACAATGATCTGTATCCGCGTTATTGACCAAGTTAGATTTCTTATCGGTCTTTTTTTTTTGTGTGTGTGTGTGTGCTTTTTCGCGTAACCCAATACAGCCGAATGTAACATAATTTAATCTAAGTACAATGTATACACAAAGCTATGAGAAAGGAAATATTGTTAAAAATATACTAGAGTCAGTGCCATTACAATTAATTTTTGTTTAGATAATTACTATGTAAAAACTTCTTTCTCAACTTGGAAACTATCGACCATTCATCTCAGATAAACCACATTTCAACCACTAGTTCAGCTCAAGTCTCTAAGACATCGCAAAAGATGAATCCGTCCTTATATACAAAACTCAAACTGGAACTCAAAAAGGCAATTCTGTATCTCTAAGTTGAAACTTGTAGGCGTACAAACGTCAGCGTTAATGGAAGCACATTCTGTAGTGTTGTCCTTATAATTTCAGGTTTTGAACTGCGACGAGCCATTGACTAAGAACACAAAGATGATCTAATGTGTTTGTCATTCTCTTCAGAAATTCATGGTTGCCTTGGACTTTTCAGTTAGTTTACAATTGCATGTTGTTTGAACTGTTTAAACCACTAAAGTAGAAAGTATTTACATTCCACATAAATTCAGAAGCATTTGTTTAATTGAAATAATCAATTTAAATATTCAAGATTACTACGTATAACAGACGTATTCTTTTTTTGTGCGGTATCCAAACTTTCTCTCAATAAATATCGACGGAATGGGATGAGGCGAGAGGAGGATTCGCGAATGTAGCTTAAAGGTGAGTTTTATTCTTAACCTGTTAAACCACTGAATTCCTTAAGAATTCTTGCGTTGCCAAACCTGTCTATGCGCCACTTCCTTAATCATAACTATTGCTTAAGTAGATGTATAGGGCGCTACCTTCGATTGTGATTTAGTAAGCCGACATAGATTACGTCATTAGCGTCGAAGTATGACGTCATTTGTGACGATTCCGCCTTTACTTTGAGCTCCTGTAGCTCCGAAACTATGGACATTTTTTTTTTAAGGATTTTTTTTTTCATGTTTGGATGTAAATAATGACCCTTCCAAGTTTGGGGCCTTTTTTTAGGGACACCCGGTACACATAAAAATAATTGTAAAAATAAGTGAGTCGCGTTTGTTTTATATGAACAAAGTGTATAACTATTTGGACTGTTTAATCACTTAAGTACCCAGAAATGTTTAAAAAGTAATGGCGAAAAATAAAGTGTAAACGAAGAATTAAAAATATGTTTAGAAAGACATCAGAAACTATCGATATATTTGTACATTTCATTTTCATTTCTTGGATAGAAAAGATATTTCAAAATTTCAGTAAAGGAGTAAATTTTTTTTTTAATTAACACTATTATTTTTGCTGTACATGAAATTTATTACCGAGCGACCGTATCTCAGTTGGTAGAACAGTGGTTTTATATTTGAAAGGTGCTTTACCTTTGCTGAACTCTGTAGTCGTAAGGTCCATCATCTACGTATTTGTGGGTTTGAATCCCGCCCCTTGTCATGATGTTTGAGATTTTTAACAGCATTGCACTTGTATTTTCGAAGCAGGTCGGAGTAATTAGTAAAATCAGACGTAAATGTTACCTATGTTTATCCATTCTAGACAAGAGGAGAGGAAACAAACTGTTTTTTTTTTCCTTACGGCCATAATAAGGGTGTTCGAAATTCAGCAGAGTTCTGGAATTGTAATTCGGTTTGCAGTATGGAAATGTCAAATTTCCCCATTCCGAAATTTGTTAGAATTTCGAATATTTTAGATATACTTGAAATTTAAAAAAAAAATATAATTTCAAGAATTTAGAAATTCGAAATTTTGGAATGATGGAATTTCGAAGAGTATAAAAAATCAGGTATATCACAAGTGCCGAATTCCAGAAAGTCAAAACATTTGGGATTTCGGAATGGCAGAATGTCAGAAAATCCGGAAAGTCAGGAATCCAGAATTTCGGAATAGCGCAGTTCATAAAAGTCACACAATTCGGAATATTAAAAAAAATTGAAATCCGGCATTTAGAAATGTCGAAAAATTTCAGAAAGTCTTAATTCCTTAAAATTTCAGAATTGAAAGAGTTCCAAGTTCGGGTAGTTGATAAGGGACTCTCAGGTACAACCCCTCCAATGAGCGACTATTCTGATTAATGATATCCAGATATGTTTCTTAGTTATAACAGGATAATGCCAGAATGGTACCTTGAAACCATGCCCTAACCGATTTCCCTTCAACGTACCTCTCCCTACGCAACTTCATTCTAAATTAAAAGTTCAATTCTATAAAATTTATTTTCTGTATGGAAAGATGCCATTGGGAAGACCAAGACGTCGTTGGCAGGACAATATTAGAAGAGATCTTCGAGAAGTAGGTGTTCGTGATGCAAACTATCTTGATATTGTCCAGGATAGAATCCAATGACCAACGTTTGTTACTGCGGCGATGAACTTGTGAGTTCCATAAGCCATAGAGACAGTTAGTTAGTTACTACTCGTACATGAAAAATCGACGTAAAATTAAAAACAAAATGGAAGTCAAGCGATATTGTACGTGAAAAATCATTCATAGCCTAAATAAACATCACGTTACTAACAAAAAAAAAATAGGTTCATTTATACCCTCACATTCCCTTTCTCCCGTAACATTCCACTTCCCCCTAAAAGAGAGAAAACGTTTCCTGTATGTGACCCAGACTTGGAATTTCTAACATCATCTGCAAAATTTAGGTCTTTCCTGCGAGCGAAATGGGTAGCCTAATTAATTAAGGAGAGCAGTGAAGCGTCTGGAAGTTTGAGAAGGAAACCAGGGCATTAGGCTCCTTCATTTCTCGGTAGCAAGTAACGCAAACAGTACTTTTCATAAGCAGAAGAGAACAGGTTTGGCTGTGAAAGACTGCTGAAGTTGGGTAAAATACACAAACTTCTAACAGGGTTGCCACATTTACGTGAAAAGTTGTGAATTTGTTGTGACTTTGTCTTCTATTGTAATATTTTGTTGTCAATGTATTAAGATGTCTAAAATGACTTCGATTAATTAGTACCGAAGGAAATTACTGACAAGGAAGGGTCACGGTTCTCAAACACACAAATCCTATTCACACCTAATACATCGCAAGCAACATAACGAGATATGTAGATTACCAAGGTGCCATGGTCCAGGGGGAGGGAAGCTAGGAGTTCCGGAATTTCGAATGCCACAAAAATGTATATAAAGGCAGTAGTGAAGTTTTAATGGAGTATCATGAAAACGGGAAAAGTAATCAAAATAAAACTTGCACAACATATAACTGACCACAAGTAGTAACAAAAAATATAAGCAGTGTTGCCAACGCAGAACAAAGTTACAATTTTTATAATAGCATTATATACCAATTAATGCACAGTGGAAAAGTACTGGCAATGGAAAAGAAAATAATACAAATTGGTTGCACAGTGTTGCAAACTATGGAAGACATATCACACCAACACGAAGATTGCAAAGGCAAACCCAGAAGGCAAATTTCAAAGTCAAATAATTATGTCAGAGAACCGAAATAAATTAACTTGAAATTTAGAGAATTTATGAAGTTTGTAGTAAATTCATAACTTATCGAGGACTTCCCACCTCCCTCCTTCATTTGGTACTGGGTTAGAGAGGTGCGGAAAAGGGGTCTAAGGACATAGTTTTACATCCTTTCCCCGATTTCGATATCAATTGGAAAAGTTAAATTTTCAAGCTTTTATTTTCTCGTTTATTTGCTTGCTAAGCTCTACCTCGGGATCAAAATTTATGTCTACTGTAAGCAAGGGCGCCGATCCCGGAGAAGGGGGGCTTTGAGGGCCCTGGCCCCACAAAGTTGAAGTGGGCCCCCTAATGGAGGGGGGCAAATGATAAGGTGAAGTCGGTTCTCCTATTTCTTCAGTACATGGTCATTCCTTTTTTTCTTTCTACTAAGCTTGCCTCCCTTTGGCAAATCTATTTCATTGATAAATTCCTCCCTGAAACTCTTGTGCTATAGTATTTATATAAATTACATCACGTATAATACACCTCTCCTGGCTAAAGGAGTTAATTCGTGCATTGCTTGTGTTGTTTCTGGAGTTTCGTGCATAACATCGATAAAGACCACTTAGTAAGAAGCGAAAAGAAAAAGAAAAAAAGAATGAAAAAAATGAAAACATATTTTCTGTCGTTTAACGCTCGGAACGCCAAGATCGGGTCATAAATGACCCATACAGTCAAAATATTATTTTTGTCCATTAGTCATCAAATGAAAGAGTGAACTTCTGTGTATTCTTCACATATGTGTCCAAAAATCTTATGGTAGAAAATGACGTTAAACGCATGTATTTATTGTGTAATATTTTAAGAAAATCAAGCATGAGTGAATTTGACCCAATCTTGGCGTTTTGTGTAACTATTTTTAAACGTCATTTTATATGAAAATAACAAGTTGTCGGTTCTAATGATCACACGTCTCTTTTCAAACGACCTACACTTTAAGGAGCGAAGAAACGTGGACGATACTGCTTGTGTAGTGGTAAAAAGACAAGTACTCCGCATACTGTCAGCAATGTAATCGCTTCATTTGCAAGAATCAGAATACAACATATACGGTGTGCTTTACATGTGAGAGAGAGAATAAGGTAGTCTGATTCTGGTAATTTTATATGTAGTACTTTATATGTGCAAATTGTAAGTAAGAGACAAATGGTACCTTCATTTGTGTGCAGCCATAAATATGATTACAAGGTTAATATGATGTATTAATTTTTCTGTATTTTTCATTATTTTGTAGTATCTACTTGAAAAAATAAAATAAATAAATACAATACAATACAATGAATGTATCCACACTCTAAAATACCTTGATTTTGAACAAATACTTTATTTGATACGAGAAGCATACATGTATCGATAAGGACTCATCTTGGCGTTCCGTGAGATGAAATTATCTTGGCGTTCCAAGGGTTAAGGATCATTCATCGTGTTTTTGTCATATACAAACATAATTTAAGAAAACTAAAAATTATACAAGAAAAGAAAGCGACAAGAAGAATTCATACAAAAGTTGGAGTAGACTTGCACTGGGAAATATATCCGTCAAACTGCTGTTTGGATGCAATTATTGTTTACCGTTAATACCGTAATTTTTCATTTCTAATACAACATATAAGTAGGGAAACTATATACAGCGGGTAAGAAAAGTATTTGCACAAGTTCAACAAAGAGAAAAACATACTGTACCACACGTAAAACACGGCCCATTTCGAAATCTCTTGCCCTTTTATGATAACTTGGATGCCTTAGATAGAATACTATAGACCTACAGGTAACAGGCAACGAGAGAGTGAGAACTACGTAAATTCATCGCAAAAAAAAATATATATATTTGGACAACCCAATACTAATCTCCACATCACGTCAGGAAAGCCAAGCTTGTTTCAAGCCATGCTTTACCGTTGGATACATTACAAAGAAACATAAAACAGAGCAATTAAAGCGGAATAGAATCCATTCTGGCCAACCAAGAAAACTAACAGCGCGGAATGAAACTTGCATTCGTCATCCTCTGAATAGAACTCAAAGAATTAGTGCTAAAGATTTGGCTACTTAACTCGCCTAGGATATGCAAGTTATGTTACACCACAAACAATCCAAAATTCATAGAAAAAATTGGGTTTTAGAAGATGTGTATCCAGGGTATGAATACTGGCCACTCCATTAGTAATTACACAACTCCAAATCATAAACAGACCCTACAACATTTTTACCAATTGAAGCAATGTTCTGCTTTCTG
>JAGDQP010056148.1:0-12994 GCA_022664845.1 Lepisma saccharinum
ATATATATATATATGAGTTAAAAGTATTTGTCTAATTGTGTTTCTTTGAAAGTACTTTGCATTGTTTGTATATCGATTTAATGCAGCAAAGAATTGCGCGCTTGCTTCTTGTTTTAAACGTATAACTCGCTTTGTTTCGCTAGATGCGCTGAGCCCCGGAACCCCATGGGGGCTGCGTCCCCTTTATCGTAACCAGAGTATTTGGGTGAATGCACGCCCATGGCGCCGATCTGCCTTTCCTCGGTTGGGGCTGCGCCCCAACAGAGTAGGTTTATCCTCATTTATTATAACCTACTCGTGATGGCACACCCTTATACAAAATTTCGTTTATCTAGTTTCAGTGGTTTGAAAAATGGGTTTTTGGGCAGCCATTTTGGATTAAAGATGGCTATTTTTTTTATGTCTTCTTATATTGTCGTGACCTACTCGTGTTGGTACACCATAGCAAATTTCGTTTGTCTGGCTCGAACAGTATGAAAAAGGGGTTTTGGGGCTCCCATTTTGGATCCAAGATGGTGATTTTTAAAAAGATGTAATATTTTCTTAAACTACTCGTGACAATACACCTTTGTGCCAAATTTCATATCTCTAGCTCAAACGGTGTTAAGAATGAATTTTTGGTCCGGCATTTTGGATCCAAGATTTCGTTTTTGGATACATTTTCTAATATGTTCGTAACCTACTAGCGGTGATGTACTCTCATACTAAATTTGGGGTTTCTAGAGCAGAGGTTTAAGCTATGTATGGAGGCCATTTTGGATCCCAGATGGCGACTTTTTCATCATTTTGCAATATTTTACTAAACTACTCTTGGTCATACGAAATTTCGTATCTCTAGCTCAAACGGTGCGGTCCGCCATTTCGGATTCCAGATGGCGTCTTTGAAGAAATTTTTAATATTTTCGTCCCCTACTAGTGATTTTGTACGTCATACCAAATTTCGCTTCTATAGGTCCAGCCGTTTAGGCTGTGTATTCAATATAACAATGGGTTTGGCGGATATTTTAAATGCAAGTTGGCGACTTTTTCAAAAAGTCGGAATTTTTCCTTTACCTACTTTTGGTCATACACATTCATACCAAATTTGTTGTTTCTAGTTTCAGTAGTTTGGCCTGGGAAATATGATCAGTGTCAGTGAGTGACCATGGGACTATATATTATGTGGATTCGCTTTGCTTCGATCCGGGCGCTGCCCCCAGTCCCTCGCGAGGGCTGCACCACAACTTGGGGGTTTTGGCTGTTGCGCCCTCTTTATCGTAGCTACTCTCTTTGGGCACCTTTCCATCATGGTGCCAATCTGCTCCCAACAACCCGGGGGAGCTACGCCTGTATGTTGAAGGTTTGCCCCATTTATTCTAACCTACCCGTGATGGTACGCCTTCATACTGAATTTGGTTTCTCTAGCCTCAGTGGTTTTAAAAATGGGTTTTGGGGTCGTCATTTTAGATTAGAAATGGCGACTTTTTAACATTGTCTTTTATTGTCGTGACCTACTCCTGATAGTATACATTCATACCAAATTTCATTTCTCTAGCTCGGACGATGTGGAAAATGATATTTGGGCGGCCATTTTGAATCAAATATGGCTACCTCTTCAACATTTTGTATTTTTTCTAAACCTACTTTTGATGATACACCTTTATGCCAAATTTCGTATTTCTAGCTGAAACAGTTTGGAAAATGGCCCACCATTTTGGATCTAAGATGGCGTTTTTGGATACATTTTGTAATAATGTTTAACTCTCTAGTGATGATGTTCCTTCATACCAAATTTCACTTCAGTAGCCCAAGCGGTTTTGGCTGTGCATTCTATAAAACAATTAGTTTGGCGATCATTTTTTTTATCCAAGATGGCAACTTTTTGAAAATGTAACATTTTCCTAAACTACTCTTGCTATTACACCTTTGTGCCAAATCTGATATCTAACTCAAACGGTGTGAAAATTGATTTTTAGGTCCGCCATTTTTGGGTTCAATATGGCGTCTTTGGAGACATTTGGTAATATTTTCGTAACCTACTAGTGATAATGTACCACCATACCAAATTTCGTTTCAGTAGCTCCAGCGGTTTGGGTGTGTATTCTATAAAACAATGAGTTTGGCGGCAATTTTTAGCCAAGGTGGCGACTTTTCGAAAATGTAATATTTTCCTAAACTACTCTCGATATTACATATTTGTGCCAAATTTGGTATCTTTAGCTCAAACGGGGTGGAAAATGGATTTTAGGTCCAGCATTTTGGGTTCAATATAGCGCCTTTTGAGACATTTGGTAATATTTTCGTAACCTACTAGTGATAATGTATCATATTACTAAATTTCGTTTCAGTAGCTCCAGCCGTTTAGGCTTTGTATTGGACCAAATGTACTGTAGACGAAAAGTCCTTTGGACCAAATGTGGATTGGACGAAATGTCCTGTGGACCAAAAATCCTTTGGACCAAATGCTTGTGGACGAAAAATCCGTTGGACCAAAAGTCGGTTGGACGAAATGTCTTGTGGACGAAAAATCTGTTGGACCAAAAGTCGATTGGACGAAATGTCTTGTGGACGAAAAATCCGTTGGACCAAAAGTCGATTGGACGAAATGTCTTGTGGACGAAAAATCAGTTGGACCAAAAGTCGATTGGACGAAATGTCCGGTGGACGAAAAATCTGTTGGACCAAAAGTCGGTTGGACGAAATGTCTTGTGGACGAAAAATCTGTTGGACCAAAAGTCGATTGGGTGAAATGTCTCGTGGACGAAAAATCTGTTGGACGAAATGTCTTGCGGACGAAAAGTCAAGTGGACGAATTGTCTGTGGACGAAATGCGTGGACAAAATTTCGTTGGACGAAATGTGATATCGCCATTTTTTACTGAATATGATGGTGTATTGAAATTCTGGATGCTTATCAGTAAATGGCATTCTTCCCTTAATAAGTACCGTGCGTATTTGTTTCATTTTCCTATGTTGCTTACATTCTTTACGATAGATGTTTCTCTGTATAAACATATATATTTCTATTCGCGGAAGCCGAAGTTCCATGAAAAGAAATGAATGGATGTAGGATGATTTGCAGGAAAAGCGAAGAATTAGAATTCCCGTAATTGATGACGTCATACTCCTACACAATTACGGGAATTCTAATTTCTCAGCTAATATACACAATGTCCAAATCTCAGATAGTTCATTTGGTACATATTCACATGTATTATTGAGGCCGCTATCCAAAATTTCATTATTACGTGTCATTTGTCCTGTATCTTCAAAAATATGAAAACTCACACACGCACACGCAGCATAGGTACGAAGGCCTTTTAAGGAACTGGTTGTGTATTCTAAGAATGTCGTCATGTAATTGTTGTGCAACACCTCTATGGCTCCGTTATTTCAAACAAGAATATCCGGAAAAAGGATCTGACAGAAACGATGATACGTGCGCTCAATGTCAACCGTGACCTACTTTAAAAATCACCATATACAAGGTTATGCAGTTGACGAACGAATTCTTATAGCATGTTTCTTTCTCTTGTCAGTTGCTAGGGTATCTTTCGTTGGAATTTCTTGGGAGTAACGCACAGCCTAAAGCAACTATATTGCCTGATCCAGAAAGAATGTGAAGAGAAAGAAAATAAGCACATACACAAATTTCTAAAAACTAGAATTTGTATTCAGAGGGAATGATATTCAAGGTTGTTTCATACTTTCGTACAGATAAATACACCATACTAACCATTTTTTTATGTGCAGAAAAAACGAGGAAGAATTTATTCAAAGTTTCAACAACTGACGTTATTCACTGAAAGTTCGGAGGCAAGCTGAATCTAAGGTGAGACGACCCAGAGCAAATTTTCGACATGCTGATAAACATACAGAAAGTGCTTTTAACTACATGCTGATTGTAGACACATTGCTTTCACTTCAAAATATTTTAAGTGATTTACTAATTCTTCTTAGTTATCAGAAATTCAAGGAATCTTCTTGAAAACGACTAAAAAGCTTTTGTAAACTTTATTTTGTGTGGGATATTTTAATAACTTTGAATCTCAGCTTGTCTTAATGACAAGAAAAATGTTATTAAAATCTACAAGCACCTTAGCGATTCGAACTTGCAGCCTTGTGCACTTCTGGAGAAGACCAGAGTCCATACGACTTCAGAGGAGGTTTCGAAGCGTTTAGATTGTTCATTGGTGGTGTTCATCTTTCGTTCTGCATAATTTGACAAATGCTAATACAACTAAGGGGTATCATCAATCTGAGTACGATTTTCAGGCTTCAGTTTTTCTATTCAAATATTACCTCAGCTAGAACTAGCTTATTTCCTATCTTTCTTTCCCCGTGAATAAGGTTTTAAGCATTTAAGTGGCCTATACAAAGCTAAAAATTACTTTCATCTGTCACTAAAACCAAGGTAGATTGTAGAAATTAATTTAAATCCGGCACGAAAATTTCAATGATCTGCAACATGTGTTTCAATTCTTACTTCTAATCAGTGATTCCGCCAGCCCTCCCCCCTGTGAGGGGTGTTTACTCCCCAGTCTTGATACCTCAAAAGTTTAAATGTTTTGCTGTGAAAAATCGATAGAAACCGTACAAAACTTCACTTACACCCTCCCAGTTTTGGCTTTACCCCCCCCCCCCCTCCAATTGAAAATCCTCCGAATATTTCAAAATATACTCTTAATGTATACTCTTAATGCAGGACGCAATAATGATGATCAAAATATCAATTCGTTCAAATTGTCGCTTACCCCTTTTTGGCACAGAACCCTCGATAATGGGTGAGGAAAAGTTGCAAATAAATGTTAAATCCGTTTAGGCAATCCTCGTGATAAAAACAAGTTTTAATACAAATACGTCCTGTGAAACTTTTAGTGTACAACCTGAAGAGAAATCTTAGTTACTAAAGGGGATCCATTTCAGCGAGAAATATCATCAGATGAATATAAATATTAAGTGTCCCCGAATACAGAATGGAAAAAAATGTTCACTTTATTTTGAGCTTCAAAGGAAGTGTACTACTCCAAATATGAATTTGAAGAATTCATACAGCTTGGAGTACTTTGTTGTGCAAAATCTAACAATTATTACAAATATTAACTACTTCAGTTTTATTCTTATGTCACTTCATTTTCTCCGTATGTATTAAAATAACATTCTATGGCAGCTAGAAGAAAAAAAATATCAAGTTTGCCCTGTTAGTAATCAACTATAATTCTTACTTTAAGATCTTGCTTTAAAATTGCTTAAGATCTCCGAATATTTCTAAATATACTCTTAAACAGAAGTAATGTCACAATTGTAAACAAATAACATGTTGCTGTTTTCTCACAGCAGTTCTGTCCTCTTATCCACACGTCATGAGCTCACAGGTTTACTGGTGTCATTAGCCTTTTTATCGAAAGACAAATATACCGCTCAAGGCCTAAGGGAATCTGAACTTTTGCGATGTAATATAATGGAACAAAACATTAACTGACAAGGAAATATATCTTCATACTGTGTTTCTATGTTTCTATCGTGCTAACATTTTTCTCTTCATACCGTTAGGTACATATGTATGTTGAACATGTCTAAAAAAAATATCCTTAACAAAGAAATATTGAAATGATTCCATGTATTCTGTGAATTCAAACGTGAGCGTCACCTCTATTTGAAGGAAATGAATGACAAATAAGTAGGGTGACCAAACAAACGTACGGGAAATCCGAGATTGTACCGGTTTTCGGCCTGACGCTCCGGCGTCCCGGAGAAACATTTTCGAGACCCTGAATTGTTCCGATTTTTCGATCAGTGAATTGCGAAAGCTTTCATATATTTTCCATTTATCCACTCATCTGCATGTTGCCCACTCAGAATGTGTCAGAATATTTTCCTACTGTTTCAAGATTCGAGAGACAAATGCAGTTAACATTTGAAACATTGCTTTAATTCGGATAAGCGTGCATAACACAATGAAGAGTACGTAGGATAGCTGTAAATTTCAAACGAGATGTCCTATATTTTTTAAAATGAAATTTGGTCAGCCTACACATAACCTTTAGTTCCTCTTGTTTAAGAACCTTCGGTTAACAAACCTCACAACGAGTTAAATAATAATAATAAACTGTACCCAAGCATGCACTGATTCATACAGGTAAATACGTAAATAATTCTGTTTTGATTTTTCAAAAAATAATTATGCTTTTTGGCAACTTTGGCTCAGGCCGGGATAGGGTAGGGGAGAGGATGTTGGAAGGAAGCCAGTCAGATGCATAAACTGTCATATCTCGTGTTTCATTCACCTAAAAAGAAACTGCTTGTTGATTTTCTTTGACACCTCCTCTTTGATGAGATAACGAGATGTCCAATAATACTCACTGTATGGTTGACGGTCGTTTCGACAATAAAGTTATGCTCCATGTTCACCATGTTTCATTTTGACCCGACTCCAGCTGTTTTTGCTTTATCTAACAACTTTATCCAGATGATTCTTCAACATTACGTCGTATTTTGAGAGACGTATCACAAGTTCCAAGAAGTTAGGTTACCATTATCCAGAGATTCCTGATCTAGTGTGTAAGCATGTTTATTTTTATCGCTTTTGAAAGAAAGACATGGTTTGCGGATTAATTTCATAATGTTTAACTGACAATGTTTTACTTTTACTGCTCAAGCAGGATAGTCAATCCGAGATTTGAATCCCCAACCTCTCGAAAGCAAAGCACTGAACCACAGTAGGAACAAATTTAATAATCTTCTTTCAAAAGATTTATAACTTTTCTCATGAATTGTCAGACGAAAAACACGATTTGAATTATGATAAATAATGTTAATCCTTCTTTGCGAGGATTATCTGCTTACATTTCCAAAATATAGGGGGTAGATTGTCATATAAAGAAAACTTTAAAAATAGTGCAGGAAAATGAATTGGTATGAGTGTCTAAAAAAAGACCAAGAGTTCTATGAACCGAGTCAGTACTCACAAAGCCCGACAGGATCTGAAATTACGATTGTGGGTACTTGAGGTGAAATGATGCAGGATATCAGTCGTCTGCTGTGAGGATTGCCTGTTTACAGCCTCCAAATGGGGGTGGAGTATTTTTCTCTATTCTGAACATATTATACATGATACATCTTTCGTTATCTTGTTGGATAT
The DNA here is from genome assembly GCA_022664845.1 of Lepisma saccharinum. Lineage (NCBI taxonomy): Eukaryota > Metazoa > Arthropoda > Insecta > Zygentoma > Lepismatidae > Lepisma > Lepisma saccharinum. The sequence goes on from JAGDQP010056148.1 coordinate 7,120, forward strand.
GGCTTTTCTTTAACGTTGATGTTCCTAATCAAAATGACACCCGGTTTTACAAGTTCACTGGTCTTCAGAACTTGAGTATAATATTGTAGACTCTCGTGTGGGTCAACGGCTGGACTGAGAGTTTTGTGTTTAAAATTTGTTGGCCGGCGTGTTATTTTTAAAACGTTTTTGACTGGACTCGGCACGTAAAGTTAGACCAGTGTCTCAACATATGTCCGAAATTGTATTTTTATCTTTCTGTTAATTTGTAAAATATAATGAAATTTAGTTTAAACAGTCCCAGACCGGTTCCTACAGCACCCGACTTCTCTTATGGATAATCCGGCACTGCCAACAATTAAACATCCTGAAGAGATCGAAATAAACTGCGAATATCTGGAGCAATTGATTCAGATAGAACAAAAGTTTGCAATCAACGTACTAATGGGCGATTTTATTACAGTAGCAGGTGAAGGACAAGACAAAGAAACAGTAGAGAAAAAGAAACTGAAGATGCCAAAGATTAGTTAACTTTAGCAACCAATGGTGGCGGGAAGCGCGTAGTTCATACAACGTAAAAGAACAAGATACGCCAGGACACCCTCAAACAACGAAAGGTTTCACATCGACTATGTGCTATTTCAAGACAGATTTAGAAACTGATTGAAGAATTCAGAGGCTTCCTGGGGTCGACTTTTACCATAAATTTTCTTAGGGGAGGTAGTTACGAAACTGAAAAACGTAGGTAGAAGAAATGCAGGAACCAGAAAGGTAGAAATTTAAAAGTTTAATAATCAAGAGATGAAAGATAGATTTGTGGGAAATTTCGAAGAAAATTACCCAAATTCGGCTGGAACACATGGAAGTACGAACGGACAATGGAATTATATATAAGAGGTAATAGGATATCCTGAAGAGAAAAGAAGTAAGTGAGAAAGGATCACAAAAGAAATGTCAAAAAATGGAAGAGAAGAAAATGGAAATTATACAACTAGAGAAAAACTGAAAAATATGTCATCATCATCATATTCAGCCATTTTCTTTCCACTGCTGGATGAAGGCCTCCCCCTTTTCTTTCCACATATGTCGGTCTGCTGCTATTCTCATCCATGTAGCTCCTGAAAAACGCTTGATTTCATCTACCCATCTTGCATTCGGACGTCATCTTAGTCGTTTATTTTCTCTAGGAACATTTTCTGTAGTACCATTTGTCGTCCACCTTCCATCTGTTCGTCTAGCTATGTGACCCGCCCATTTCCATTTCAGCATCTTCGCAGTCTTGATTACATCCTCTACCTTTGTTTGTATGCGAATCCATTCATTTGTCTTCCTGTCTCTCCTGGTTATTACTAGCATGCATCTCTCCATTGCTCTTTGTGTGACTCTCAATCTTTGAGTCGTTTTCGCATTCAATGTCCAAGATTCGCAGCCGTACATTATCACAGGTAAGACACACTGATTATAAACTATACGCTTCATACACATTGGTAGTTTGCTTTTAAAAATAAAGTGTAGTCTTCCAAACGAACTCCACGCCATTTTACATCTTCTATTTATTTCATCAGTCAACTTAACATTCGACGTTTTGAGCTGGCGTAGGTAAACATACTCATCAACTATGCCTATTGTCTCTCCGTTAATCTTTACTTCCTTCTTTGATTATACATTACTTTTGTTTTACTCAAGTTCATTTTAAGGCCTATTTTCGAACTCTGATTACTCAGTTCTTCCATTCTAGTTTGTAGTTCTCGTGCACTTGAATCAAACAGGAATATATCATCAGCGAACCGTCCATTGTGCTAAAATCCTCGACAAAATCCGGCTTGTTCCTTTCCCTGGCTATAATCTAAGTCTCGCTCAATACGATTCAAACTAACTTTGATGAACATTTTGTATAGAAGTGGCAGTAAACTAACTGGTCTGTAACTTCCACGTGTTCTTTGTCCCCTTTCTTGTACAACAAAATGATAACAGCATTATTCCAACTTGACGGTAATTCTCTCCTCCTCAGGCACATCGGGAATAATTTTGCAAGTATCTCTTTCATCTTTTCACCTCCCCATTTAAACATATCTGTTGTGAGTCGATCTTCTCCTGGCGATTTTCCGTTTTTCATCCCTCGAAGTACTTTATCCACTTCTTTTTTCATTATGTCTGGGACATTTACATCATTTTATTCTGAGTCTTCGTTTCTTAGCTCTTCTTCGGAGTAGTACAATTCTCTGTAGAAATTTTCGAATATTTATATAATTTCTTCCTATTTCGTGTTACGGTTCCGTCTGGTCTCTTAACTGCAATTGCCGGCCGGGTGGTCGAGCGGTCTGCGGCGGTAGGCTATCGACTCAACGGTCCCGGGTTTGAGTCCCGGATGGGGCATGGGTGTGGATTTTAACACTTAACAGCTAAAGGCAAATCGTGACGGGCCGAAGTCCAAAGTTACTAAACTGGCCCATAGAAAAATTAAGTTTTTTTCTTAACTGCAATTATTTGTTTTTTCCTATCATGAGCTGATGTTTGCCTTTCTTTAGGCTCTTGTTTTCCTCGAGTGTATTTCTAACAAGATTTTCGTTATATCTTCGTATATCCTCTCTCACTTTCTTCCTTACAGTTTTATTTAGTTCTATGTACTAAATCCTCTTTATGCAATATTTCTCTTCTTTCATTTCCCTTCTTTTCTTCGAGAGTTTAGTTTATTCTGAGATTTTGCTCCGTTTTTTTCTTTCTGGTACTTGCTATTTTCTTGGCTGTCTCTCTTACTATCTCGGCCAGTATCTGTTATTTAGTTCTATCTCGAATGTCTGTCTGTGTTTTCCTAGATTTTCCAGATCTAAAACTGACGGTTTTCCTCTGATAAGCTTTTTTCTCTCAAGTCTAGTATTTAGTTTCAGCTTACATCTCACCATCCTATGATCACTCGAGGTTTTGAAACTGTTTAGAACAGACACGTCTTGCAGAATTAACCTGTTATTCGATAGAACCTAGTCTATCTCGTTTTTGGTCCCATTTGGGCCTTTCCATGTCCACTTCCTTTGGGGCGGTTTCTTGCAAAATGTATTGGAAATGAACAGTCTGTTGGCTTCTGAGAACTCCACTAACTTCTCTCCTCTCTTGTTTCTTTTGCCAAATGCAAAGTTTCTCACTTTCGTGTCACTGCTCTGCTTACTTCCTACTTTCGCATTGAAGTCTCCCACGTCGTACCCTTACCATTTTCATTTTGGATTTGGTGTACCCATACCTTTTTATTAATGGGAGCGCATTGACTTTACTTTCAATATACAATCTCTCCGACTAGGTGCAAGCGTACCCTTACTTTTCTAGCCAGGTTCTCCAAGGGTTTCATTCCTTTTATAACCCACTTTGAGCACTGCACAATATCCATCGTTGTCACCAGTTTCTCGAATTTCTTCTGAAAACGTAGCGTAGTATGCGTGAGATGTCCAGCCAGTGACAAGTCTTAATGCCATGAATTGTACGAGAGATTCAGAAACTACTGAAGCAGTTAAAGGTGACAGTATGTGAGAGGCGATACACGAGGTCAGCCTAAATACTTAAATTATCAACCCTAGTCACAATTTTCTCCCTTTGAATTCATGGCTAGGAGACAGCTTAAGACGACAAAGGCAGCGTTGCTATATTTTTGTTTGTGTTGAAATCCAAAAATTAAAAAATAGCTAAAACTGCTTTTAAAATACGTTAAAAGACAGAAAGAGGCATTTTGTGTAGAAATAGGCAAAAAAGGCAAAATAAAGAACCCCTTTAAATGCTCCTACGATGAGTCAAAAGGTTACCTAAACCTATTATTCATATGCTGATAATTCGCGACGAGAACGAAAATACATTTTGCCAAACTTCCGGGTTCTAGCCCTGATCAACGACTTGAATATATAATAAGCATGGATTCGAGTCGTCTTAAGCAGGCAGTGAACAGCTCATTGCTCGAGTCGAGTCTATTTGAGGGCCCCGGGTTATTGACTCTATTAGGGCCCCATGTATGTGTCTCCTGTCTTCTCAATATCAATATTGGCCCTAGGACAAAGCAATTAATTCGGAGCCTTGCCTGCAAAGACGCCTTTGAAAACGGTAAATAAAATTAGATCGTTAGCAAAATTCATTATTTGTAAAATAAACATGCATACAAAAAAAAACTTTAATATTAGAATTAGAAAAAATCATAAGTTTCACCACAAGCAGCTATATAAATCTCAATGTTGCCTGAGATTTATTTTAAAAATTCGAATCCGATTAAATATATATATCAAAATAATAGAAAGCGAAGCCCAATAAGAACTGTATATCTTGACTCGTAAATCTAAATTTATCCCAACACGAATTGGTAACTGCAATATTTATCACTTTTAGGTACTAATGCAAGAGGGATGGCGAAATTAAAAGAAAAAAAAGTATCGCTTTCTGCAACCGCACAATCACGGTGAAGAATAAAGGAATGATTTACAAAACAGTGGTTAGACCAGCAATGATGTACGGAGCAGAAACATGGCCAATAAAGAAAGCACAAGAAAAGAGATTAAATGTCACCGAAATGGAGATTCTCTTTCTCCAAAGAGAAAAAGGAAGGAAGAAGAAAAGTGGAAAGGAAGGGAAGAAGAGTAAAAAAAGAAGTGGCAACGTTTGGGTCGAAACCACAGAGATTTCTTCCACATGTCCGTGGTTTGGAAGAAAACATATGGTGACCTAAGGCTTTCTTGTTTTGGACCAATGAATATCAATCCGGTCGGCTCGAGTCGAGTCGCCGCTCGAGCTCGACTCACTGTAATCAAGTCGCAGCGTGAGTCCCTTTGAGCAGCAACTCGGCTCGAGTCGATCCCATTCCGAACACCAAGTCACTTATAGCTACGGCCTGGAGAATGAGCAGACTTCGGCTATCTTCGGACCAGAGAACTTCGGGTAACCTCGCAGTCCTTCTCTGTTTGCTCTTACAAATCCAGGCGAGCAGATGCGCGTTTCATGATTGATGAAATAGTTAAAATGTTTTACTTGTATTATTTAACTTTTCTCAGCCTGAGCGAAAGATGCTTGGTACCTTCTAGGTTTCTTGAACATTTATTTTACAGTCAAGTTTTTTTTTTTTTAATTTCGGTTTTTCCCTGGCCATCACTAATATGCCCAGATATTTCATCTTAAAGTTCATTGTTGCATAATTTACACACACACATACATATATATATAGTGAAACCTCTCTAAAGCGGACAGCGGGGAATCGAAAATTATCCGCTATAGAGAGGTGTCCGCCTTACAGAGGTTTAAATATTTTCTTACATAAATTAGTGAGCAATGTCATATACAATCAAAGAGCATACCCTGGTGGATGAAGCAATTATACTGTATGAATATAACTAAAATCTTTCTTACATTACCCCTCTCCGTCTAAGCTGTACTTTATATTCAGGGCACAATTTACAAATAACATCTTATATTTTTTTGCACTTTTCGATAACCACTACATATTACATCTTCCGTATGTTTGTGACTTTTCATGGAGAGAGAAAGAGAGAGAGAAGTAGAAATGTTTAAAAGTAGAAAATCAGTCAAAAAAATAAATAAATGAGAAGTTGACTGTTTTTGTGGAATTTTTCACTTCACACGGTTTCTTCCCTTCCATTTCCTCTTCGATATCTTGTGTCGCTCTTTTTCTATTTTACCATCCGATTGGAGTACGTTTCTCCGTTCAAGCATATTGTTTGGCCGGAAGTGCACGAAAAAATGTCCAGTTCCATCAGCGTTGAAAATGTTTATCGTACTGTAATTACGAAATGTGGAAGGCAATTTGTTCAAACATTCTACATGACAGTCGGTATATTGACAATCCGCGGTTTATCCTTAAATCACTATGAAAGTGTCCGTTATAGGGAGGTAAATATTGCCTATAAATGACAAA
>JAGDQP010056149.1:0-12994 GCA_022664845.1 Lepisma saccharinum
GATGGAGCTCTCTTTTATTCTTGATTTTTTATAGGTAAACAAGGAAAATTTTACGGATAAATCTACCACTTTTCTCTTGCAAGTATTCTCAGTCCTTCAGAAAGATCTCTTTTTCTTCTTGCAATAGATAAACGAATATGTCTGTTTGGTTTATCCAGGGTTTGTCCCTCACAAATCTCTGTCGAAAGGTCCGCATTACCACTACCAGCACAATACTTTCCTTCTCACAGAAACCATCCAAATACACTGCTAAAACAGAAAACATGAACTAAAGAAGTCATAAATTTTACCATTGCTCATGTTTGGACTTTAAAGTTTCCCTTGTTTACGATGATTTCCTTCCTCCCCACCCCGTTAAGAAGTTTTCAAAAGGACCGGCTCCCGCTGTGAACGAAAGTGGGATGAGGAGTGACCATAGTGTCATCTAGCAGTTAAGTAGCTAACTACGTGAATACGAAAAGATCAGCTTTTCTGATTTCTGTCGATTCAATAATGAGGGATATAATTTCTAATCGATTGTGTAATGAGTGTCTTTGGAAACAGCGAAAAATAGCACAATAACGCAAAAATATAAAGATAGTACTCCATTCTCAAAAAAGTCCGAAGCTTTTAGCTCTTTTCCTTAAGGTAATAAAACAGAAAACGTTTTCCTCTAATTTTGATAATTTTCTTATGGGAATTTGGATTATAGTTTTCCGTATTTATAAAAAGAGAATACCACGTACAGCGTTCAAATTGTACCTTCAAAACGAGATGCATCATATTGATGTCGTTATTAAGTCATTTTTGCGAAAGAACGGAATGAAACCATGATTTGACTAAAATTGTGTGAGAATCCATGTTAAATTGAACATCAATTTTCCGACCGCTGCGGCTAACTCCGTCTCACTCTTAAGAAAAATACTTCTTCTTATATTTGTTTAGCAATACTGACCAGTTTTGGCGCTAAACACTATTTGTGAGAAGAGAAAAAGTTCCGAGAATCCTCACCAGGCCGAGCGACCGTGGTCGATGCTAATTCCATCTAGCGTCTCAGAAACAAAATTCTAGCACAAACAATTTCGTTAAAGGAAATTAAAAAAATCTTACAAATTTGAGAATGACATTTCACTTTGTACAACAGAAAGTGAACAGTTGAATTGATAACTATACATTTTCTTTAAAGTAGGATAAACTTTTCTGTTACAAAGTATCAAGATCAATATTTCATTTGTACAAGTTATGACATAGTAGACGGAGAAGTTTAATAATGGAAACAACTTTTTCAAAAGTAAGATGCACTTTTTGTTACAAAGCTTTGAATAACATTTTAGTTTGTACATGTTACAGAGTATAAAGTGTAAGCTTAAGTTAAAACATTTTAAGAGCTAACTAAACTTGTTGATATTAAGTTGTTCATAATGTCTTATGTAACTTTGGAACCAAAATGAAAATTTCTTGTTCATGATATTACGTTTATTCATCTTATAAAAACGTACTAACTCAATATTCAACATCTTTTATCTTTGACGACAATGAAATAACAGCATCTATAACGTTAATATATAGTGCAAGGGTGAGTTCTTTGTTTGTTCTTTTAAGCAAAGACATGTGCTTTAAATATTCTTACCTCTGTATATTATTATACACCCCCTTAGAGTATGAATGCAATGCCAAAAGTCTATTAAAATTGGTCAAAGTATGTATTCGGTCAAAAACAATTTAAAAATCCTTATAATATTTATTCATTTCTTTATCCTGTAAGATATGCAATACCAATATAACATAAGTTTATTACAGGAGGTATGTGATATCAGATGCATTGTGCTCTGTTAGAAACGATGACTCTAACTCATTATCTTGTCATATTCAATTCATCATGCCAGCGAGGTATCTCAGTAGACGTATCAACTTCCTCTGAGGTAACATTTTAGCTAATATATACTTTTTATCAAATGTAAGTTTTCCTTAGCTCGATATGTAATTCATCTTGGCAAGTGTGTATTATGGGAAACATACTTACCTTGATCAAAAAACAACATTCTTTCTATTCCATTAAAGTTCAATATATTTTATTTCTGAAGTTATACCTCTTGGAAATATGTAACCATTCTAGTATTGATATAACGAAGGTAGGATTACAACATCGTAGTTACTTTGAATGTTCGAACTGTGTTCTCATGAGTAAAATTTCTGGTTAAGTATAAAGTCTTCGTTATTCCATAGAACGGATAATCAAATACAAAAATAACTTTTGTTATGACTTATATGAAAAGTATTCAACATATCCCATGTTAGTTAGGTTCAATTAAGTATATCATGCTGGTGGATGGAATAGCATGTATTTCCACACGTCTGGAAAAATACACTCAATAGGAATGGGTTTGCACTGGTGCAGTTAACACAAGTTGTTCCATTATTCATTTCTTAAAAGCCATACATTCGTCTCCCGCTGAAAATTTGTATTTTCAAGAAGCCGAAGGCCGGAGTTCAACATAACATTAGGTGAAAAACTTTCAAATGATCTAATTCAGTTGATGTCTTTAATATTATCGTCCTATAGGAATTGATCAGATTATCCTATATTTCAGATAACGTAGACTTGCAAGTCCTTAGTTCTAAATAAAATACAGAGTTATAGAAGTGTTGATAACGTGGGATATTCATAACTTGCACAAAGAAAATGTTATTGTCATGGCTTTGTAAGAGGAAAGTTTATCCTATTTTAAAATTATATAGTTAATAATTCTACTTTTCAGTTTCTTTTTCACAATAGGTGTAAAGTAAAATGTCGATCTCAAATTTGTAATAAAGATTTTTAATTTGCTTTTAAAAATCGTTTGATAGAAGTTACACAAAGCAAAATGTCACTCACAACTTTTTAAGTCACACAAGGTAAAATATTATTCCAGACTTTGTAACATAAACTTTAATATACTTTAAAAGTTATTTTCATAACTTAAGTTTTACTATTTCATAACTCACACAAAATAAAATGTTGTCACAATTTTCTAGTAAAAAGTTTTAATTTGTTTTAAAATGATTTCTTTATACCTTACGTTTTCATTTTATATTCTCTAAGATGCATAAAGTAAAATGTCATTCCCAACTTTGTAACAAAGTTTAACATATTTCTAAAATTATGTAGTTAACAATTTAGGTTTTTAATTTCTATTTCCCAATTTGTCCAAAGTAAAATGTCATTCACAAGTTTGGAGTAAAAAGTTTAACATACTTTAAAATTTCTGTAGTTAACATTTCAACTTTTATTTCTTTTACTTCATAATTTATACGAAGTAAAATATTCTTTTTCAGCTTCCTAACAAAAACGTTTTACTTTGCTTTTAAAAATGTTTTTTTATAACTCAAGTTTTCACTTTGTAGTCTGTAATTTGCGAAAGTAAACTATTATTCACAACTATGTAACAAAAAGTTTATCATACTTTTAGAAAAGTTTGTCCCTAATTTAATTTTTCACTTTTATTTCGTAACTTGTAAAATTTAAGATGTCATTTTCACCTTAGTAACGAACAATTTGACTTTGCTTATCAGTCATGGGTCAGGGTATAAGTTTGTTTTAAGGTTGTTTCTTATACCTTTACATTTGACGTTGGTCCCATTCGTCTAGTCCTTATAGCTCCTGAGTTACGATTTCGGGTCTTTTGAGTCAGTCGTAAGTCAGTGTACTGGTTTGTCTTAAGGTTGTTTCTCACATCTCTACATTTGACGTTGGTTCTCTTCGTTTACTCCTTATAGTTGCTGAGTTACGGTTTCGGGTCATTCTGAGTCAGTCGTGGGTCAGGGTATAAGTTTATCTTAAGGCTGTTTCTCATACCCTTGCATTTTACTTTGGTCCCATTCGTCTAGTCCTGTTAGTTCTTAAGTTATGGTTTCGGTCATTTTGGGTCAGTCGGGGGTCCAGGTATGGGTGTGTCTTAAGGTTGTTTCTTGCGTCTTTGCATTTGATGATCGTCCCGTTGATCTAGTCCTTATAGGATTTGCCTTATGATTCGGGTTATTTTGGTTCAGTCGTGGGTCATCGTATGGGTTTGTCTTAAAGTTGTTTCTTATGTCTTTACATTTGATATTAGACCTGTTGGTCTAGTTCTTATAGTTTCTGAGTTATGATTTCGGGTCATTTTGGGTCAGTCTCGGGTCCAAGTCCGTGTTTGTCTTAATGTAATTTTATACCTTTACATTGAAAGTTGATCCCATTCCTCTAGTCCTTGTAGTTCCTAAGATACGGCTTTGGGTCATTCGGGGGTACGGGTTTGTCTAAGTGTTATTTTTATAACCTTACATTGAAAATTGATCCTATTCCGCTGGTACTTATAGTTCCTGGGATACGGTTTCGGGTCATTTTAGCTTGGTCACGATTCCGGGTATGGGTTTATCTGTTATTTTCTGTACCCTTTCATTGAAAGTTGGTCCCATTCTTCTAGTCCTTATAGTTCCTGAGATACGGTTTTGGGTCATTTTGAGTCAGTCGCGGATCCGGGTTTGTCTTAATGTTATTTTTTATACACTTTCATTGAAAGTTGGTCCCATTTATCTAGTCCGTATAGTTCGTGAGATATGGTTTCGGGTCATTTTGGGTCAGTCGTGGGTCCGGGTTTATCTTAATGTTATTTTTTATACCTTATATTGAAAGTTTTTGCCCATTCCTTTAGTCATTATAGTTCCTAAGATACGGTTTCAGGTCATTTTAGATCAGTCGGGGGTCCAGGTTTGGGTTTGTGTTAACATTACTTTAATACTCTTACATTGAAAGGTTGTCCCATTCCCCTAGTCCTTATAGTTCCTGAGATACTTTTTCGGATCATTTTAGTCAATCACGAGTCAGGGTATGGATTTTGTCTTAAGGTTGTTTTTTATACCCTTGCATTTGACGTTGGTCCCATTCGTCTAATTCTTATAGTTCCTAATGTATGATTTAAAGTCATTTTAAGTCAGGGGGCAAGTTGACCTTAAGATTGTTTCTTACGCCCTACATTTAAAGTTGGTGTCGAAACTAAAAGTTTTTTGCTATCTTAGAAGTTATACTGAATGCTTTAACAAAGTAATCTTATATCGACATTAGCCATTCATACTTTACCTAGAAAAGGTCACTGAAGTTGTTATTTGCAATTGCTTATCAAGGATGTGTTCTTATTTTTCTTTCTAAAACATGATAACGAACTCAATTTAATTAGACTTCTTTAAAATGTAGTGGAAGAAAGATCATTCTCTCAAGGTAAGGTAAGTTGAACAAACTTACTTTAATTAATTTTATAAGAATTAATTGTCTTCATAACATGTGAGCATAGTAATGAAAAAAGCACAATGTTTAGGAATTTTTTCTGAGTTTATTTCATATTCAATGTTCAACTTATCTAAAGATGTTCACCAAGTCGGCGTAGCTCAGTGGCAGAGCATTGGCCTACCATTCGGAAGGTCTTGGGCTCAATGTCAACGGTAGACCATTTTGACCAAGGTTTTTCATGGTTTTTCCTCAGTCACACCAAACAAATGACAGGATGATACCTTCAACACAGCACCTGGCTTACACCTTTCCCAAACTCTTTCCCCTCCCCTATCTCGGCCTGAGCCTTAGATGCCTAAAGATCACTCACTATGTGTGTGAATTATTCTGAGTACGTTTCATATTAAGTGTTCAATTTATCAAAAGATGTCCACTAAAACGGCACAGCTCAGTGATAGAGCATTGACGTAGCATTCAAAAAGTTCTGGGCTCAGTCCCAGCATTTCACCATGCTGATCAAAGTTTTTCCAAGGTTTTTCCTCAGTAACACCAGAGAAATGACAGGATGGTACCTTCAACATAGAACCTGGCTAACACCTCCACGAATCCTTTTCCCTCCCCTATCCCGACAATGTTAGTTCAAAGCCCTCAAATTAAGCAAACAATTAAAATTTAAGTTTAAATCAATTCCTAATTATGCCCCCTAAATTTCATTTTATAATCACACCTAATATTTATAATAAATAACAGTGTCTATAAGTGCTGCTGTCCCTCATTTCATAGAGTGCTCATGTCTAATGTTTAAGGTCTTCGGATCAATCCCTAATTATGTCCAGTGCGTTTTCTATTAGACAAAAACTATATATATGACAGGTTTCTTCCTCCCAATTTTAACTTTACACTCAGCCTTAAAATAATCTAAATAATGAAAATCAAGAAACTTAGTGAAATATAATAACAGTGATAATATTTTTCACTTTGTAAATTATCTCACTTTCAAATAAAACACTAATTCAACTCAAGTTACAAAGATAAAAATTCACTAATGTTCTCTATCATATTTATAGCACAAGTAAGCATAACATCTTAAGTAAACCACTTTTTTCTTCAACCATCAGAAGATAAAATGTTAAAATATGTAAACATGATAAAATAAGGTCAGCAAGTGTCCTCTTGTAAACATGATAAACTTAACAAATATTCTGACAAATACTATTTATATCTTCTAAATACACGCTCCTAATCTTAATATAACAGAAGGTCAACAAGAGCCCTCTTGTTATCTCTATATTTAAGCATGATTAGGTTAACAAATATTCTGACTAATACAACTTTCGTCTTCTAAATAAACACTTCTAATCTTAATATAACATAAGGTCAGCAAATGCCCTCTTGTTATCCCAATATGTAATCATGATAATCTTCTAAATATACAATCCTTATCTCAATATAACATGAGGTCAACATGTGACCTCTCGTTATCGTACTATGTAAACAAACGGCGAACCATCTTGAAATTCACTAGTGTTCACTACTTCTACTGAGCAGTATAGAATTTAAGTAATTCTATCACCTGAAATGATCAGTGCTGTAAGCAACTTAATTTGCGTCCAGATATTTGACTGTTCGTAAATTGTGAAGCCATAGATTTGCAGTCAAATATCTGGGCGAAAAATAGGTTGTTTACAGCACTGATCACTTCATGTCATAGAATTACTTCAATGTTATTCAGCCTACTTGCCAAAATTGTCATAATAGCCTACCATTTCCCACAACCTTCGAAAAATCTATAAAAGTGGCGGGGAACTTAATGAAGGCCCTTATTACTTTAACTGTAAGTTTGAAAGTTTCAGAATAGAATTTCAGCTTGATAAATAAAATATTTCATTCAGCATGGTCGAAATATGTTACAAAGCCTATTTACCTGCTTTTCACCAAAAATGCCTCTTGGTAGATTAAAATGCATCTTTCTGAATATTGGCACCAGTCTATTTAGTAATCCCGAATTACATCTAACAATGTTGCGTCCAACAACGCAGGACAATGACCTCTGTCATGTGATAGAAATTTCCAGACGCCGTCTTTTCCCCACCAAATGTAAGAATATGCCAACATCGCATCTATCATCTCTCAACAAAGCAGCGCAATGACCTCTATGATGATATGATGAGGATTTCCACCTATCATTTCAAATTACGTCATTGCAAGTAACTCACCAGTTATGCAACTATCAGTGGTCATTCAACTCACACGTCAACTCAAAGATCAATAATCTCCAGACATCTGATATGCCCGACCGATAGTGCAACACGATAACGTCAAAGGTCACGACCCTGTGACGTCCCTGGCGCCAGAAATTTACTAACGAATTGCCATGAAAACTACTGCACTCAAGCTTCGCCTTTTGAACTGCAACCGTTAATGGTTAAAATATTATATACAAGCACATATCTTTTAATAGGGAGTTAATAATGGCCTCTTTCGCTTAATTATAATAAAAACAGGCGGTACACATTGTGCAACGGGTTGCAGTCGTTTGAACTGCAGATCGGGTTACAAACGATCTTCTTAAGATAAGATACATTTTTGCTTTTCTCCTAGGTCAAAAATGGTTTCCCGTGTTGAAGAAAGCTATTCCAAGGACAATGCATACCAACAAACAACCTGGAGCTATTTCGGTTCATCAATTATATCACGTGTATTAATAAAGGTGATATTCTCTATTAAAGGTGATACGCTGTCTAATGACAATGACACTGAATGCATTACACGCTCCATCCTTAACGGTAAGCAGTATCATTTTCAGAATATAAACAAGTTATATAACACTGAATTTATTCATGAGATAATTTATATTAGTCATATTTAAAGTATAATATATCTTATCTCCAAATTTTTACTACTGATATTTTTACATATTTATTTATTGTTGAATGTTTTAAATAATGTTTCTGAATTGCTGGTAAGCTTTGTAGCTGGTTTCTTCATGATTAATATCATGTTCGAGCTTCTTATCATCAATTAGACAACTATGTCTACAGTCTCTTTTCACAAGGCAATTGAAACGTGTCTGCTTCGATGGATTGAATACTTTCCTCATTTTTAACAATCTTTTGTCAGGAAGCCCCCAGAATTTATCAGCTTTGAAAGCGGCCACAACATTCTGAAACAGAGAGAAGATTTATAAAAATGTTTATGCAAATACTCTCTATATCAAAATCAACTCAACAATTTTATGATTGAAAGAAGTGGAGTTAAGATCTGGGATTTTCTGTTAGATCAAATACTTAGTGAAATTTCCTTGTTGTACATCTAGCGTTTTATATTAAGGGTCGTTAAGATATTACGTCGGCACAGTTTAGTCATTCTATACTTCTGCCCCATTAGTAAATAAAATTAAGCAAATGCTATTCAGTGATTTCACCAGTCCCCTAAAGGGGGTGTCACCCCCCACAAATTCTCGACTACAAATTTTCAATAAAAATTTTTTGCGGTGAACTGTAAAAAATCAAATAAAACCGTGCAGAACTCCACTTACACCTTCCCAATTTTGACTTTACACCCAACAGTGGACAAAAAATGCGGATCTGGCCGGAAAAAAATCTTAGGTGTACAATAAATGGGCCGGCATCAAGAAAATTATGTACTTTGTACCAAATTGATTGTGTTACCTGATCTATCTCTCTATAGAGCCTGATAGTACAACCAGAAGATTCATTCTTGTACTAGCGGCTGTATTTTGAATTGTGTTGAAACCGCATATGAAATCTTTCTGTAACGGTAAAGTAACTAATGCCATGCGAGACAATGCCTTTATTATTTTATTGCATGTAATGAGAAAGTAATGTAACCAAAATTAATGCAGACACAAATATAATAAACACGCAGTAACCCAATAATAATAACGTTAAATTTATATTAATGTCAGAATAGAATTGTTCAATTACCAGGTGTATGCATAAGTAGTTTCCGGTTTAACTAAGAGATGGCGCCAGCGAAAAGTACGCAGCGTATTCATTTGACACATACGTCATTTTATTCGTCTGACATTAAACTACAAACACACACAAGTTGAGTCTACCAAACACTAGCGTCTTTTTTTTATCGTTCAGTGATCATGTCAAAGTTTGTGCCTGAAAGAGAACATTTGCGGCACGCATTGATTTTCTTATTTAATCAAAAGAAAAAGGCTGTTGAAAGTCATCGTGTGCTGGTAGAAACATATGGTGAACACGCTCCATCGATTAGAACATGTGAGACATGGTTTGGACAATTTAAAAGGGGTGATTTCAATGTGAAAGACAGTGCGCGCTCTGGTAGACCACAAAAGTGCGAAAGCGAGCAATTGCACGTGTTATTAGAGAATGACCCAACTCAAACTCAACAGCAATTGGCAAAAGCATTGAATGTGTCACAAGAAACAATCAGCAGACGTTTACGATCAATGAGGAAGATCAATAAACTGGGTAAATGGGTCCCACACGATTTGAATGAACGTCAAATGGAAAATCGCAAAGTCACTTGTGAAATGCTGCTTCAACGCCACGAAAGAAAATCCTTTTTGTATCGAATTGTGACGACTGACGAAAAATGGATTTATTTGGAAAACCCGAAGCCGAAAAAATCGCGGCTTTCACCTGGCGAAGCCGGTCCTTCAACACCAAGGCTAAATCGCTTCGGCAAGAAGACCATGCTTTGTGTCTGGTGGGACCAGAGCGGTATTGTGTATTATGAACTCTTGAAGCCCGGCGAAACCGTTAATGCACAACGCTGTCGCCAACAAATGATTAATTTAAATCACGCATTGATCGAAAGACGACCGGAATGGGCCCGAAGACATGTCAAAGTGATTGTGTTACACGACAATGCGTCGTCTCACACAGCAAAAACAGTGAAAGACACCTTGAAATCGCTTGGATGGGACATCCTTCCGCACCCGCCGTACTCCCTCAGACGTGGCGCCATCTGACTATCACCTCTTCGCATCAATGGGGCACGCGCTCGCAGAGCAGCACTTCAGTAATTTCGAAGACGTTGGAAAATGGCTCGACGAATTGTTTGCCGCAAAAGACAAGCAGTTTTTCTGGCTTGGTATGCATCAATTACCTGAAAGATGGGCGAAATGTGTAGAAGCCAATATTTTAAATAAAACAAAATTAATTTCCCTTGAAAATTACGTGTTTTCTTTACCACAAAAACCGGAAAAAACTTATGCATACACCTGGTTAAAGACAACTTGTACATAGTAATATAAATTTAAGATAATGGATTCGCGATGAATATCGCATAATGGCGTACATAGAGAAATTAAACAAGTAGGCTGGCTTACGCAGCACAAAATTCATAAATGTCAATGAAACTAGGAAGGAACCTAAGAAATTTAGAAAACTGAAAATATTTTCCATTCAGCTTATTACAGCAGAACTTTAAGGCCAAACAAACTAGTAAACACATAAACAAGGTAAAGTAAAGTCAATTTCCTAAAATTACGTGTGTTTTATTATCTCAGGTCCACACAAATTTAGTAAATAGACTTTATAGTAAATTGTATAATAGGTAAGTAAGATTATGTAAATAAAGTTTATATGTAATTCAGAGCTATGGAACAAAAGATTTAGTGTCTATGCCATTAACATTAAAAGAAAAAGAAAAACAAATGACATTCTTAATGCTATATTTTGTGCTCTTCAAAATTTAAGAACATCGAAGTTAAAACGATCAACTAGAATTTTGATAAAGTGATGTCACTATAAGTAAATAATGTTTAATGATAATTAAGCTAACTTGGAATTGATTTGTTGAAAGTAAGTTTCGCTTGAAAATACATCAATATATGAAACATTGTTATGGAAGGGAGTTTTGAAGTTGTGGCAATGGTATATGAATTTCAACAATGTCAATAACTAGAAAATAATTCGTTTTCAGTATGGGAATATGACGATATTAGTTTTATCTCAAACTCATTATGGAAATGTGGGTTTAAGATAGTATGCGTATAAGTCTAAAACAGATCTTGAAAATATTAGTTTCAAGAAATAAAGATATTGCTACAGAGACGTTTCTGATTTCATGTGTCGTCAATTGAGGTAATTTTGGACTATTTTTAAAGTATCTTTCAGTGTAGTTTGCTAATGGTTAAAGTTAAAGTTTCGGTTTTAACTTATACAGACGTATTACTGATCTAGAAATACGATACATACAGCTACTCAAAATTACCACTGAAGTATAATAATTAGCGTTCGAATTCTTACGTTCCAAAAAGCTCAAATTAGGATTTTAAAAAGTGTGTCTCAGGATTTTATAGATTTTTAAAATGTTGTTTAGAATTTTATGGTTTATATTACACAGAAGAACATTTTAGCTCTACGTTTGCTTATATTTTAATACTTACTTTATTATACAGTTCAAAATTTATCTTTTAACACTGCCAATCTTGCACGGAATGAAAATATTAATGAAACTTCCTGCCATAAGCTATACTGTGTAGTAGGGATGTCAACGGCTCGCTCGGCTCGTCTCAGGGCTTGAGCCATCCAGAGCCGCGGCTCGCACTGAGCTGAGTCGAACCGAGCTGCGGCTCACAGCGAGCCGGACTGAACCGAGCTGCGGCTCGCAGCGAGTCGAGCCGAACCGAGTCGATTGACATCCGTCCTGTGTAGCACAAGCAAAGGAATCACTTCACTTTCTGGAGTGGCAATGAACAACAAAATATTTTGAAAGATTATCTGGGGTGAATGTTTTTCTATCGTTTGTCAAAATTATCTTAAATGCCGAAAAACTTTGTTGTACATCACATTCATTCTAAAAGCTAATTTAGGTTATTTTAGGTAGTAACCCCCAAATTAAGTCATTTTTGGTCCTATAAAATTATTACCCTTTGGCTCATAGCAACTCAAAATGTAAAGAATATACAAAATGTATCCATTAATTATGCAGGAATTAAATATGATCAAACCTAAGAATGCGAAGCATAATAATATTAAAAATATATAAAACATGTCCGAAGTTACCCAACTGGTCGGGATAATTTCGGACACATAGTACATTTCAGCTTTAATCCAGTTTTGTCCATACTATAGTGCAATTTCGGACGATGAAACACGAGATAAAATAATAATTCACGTAACGCTGAACCAGAGGCCTATTTCCCGCTTTTAAAATTGGGAATGTAAACAGAAAATAACTTTGGCAGACTCTTACGTTCTGTACCAAAGAGCAGGGTGCTATTAGACCTTCTTTAAACGAATGCGAATAGCAACATCAAAGTCGTGTGCAGACATGTTTGGAACAGGATAATGGTATCTATATTTGATAATGAATAAAAAATCTTAAGTTTGCCACTTTTATTCTTTATTATCATTCACTCAACTGTGTAACGAGCAGGTACCTAAGTCACCTGTCATTCTAGCCAATCAAGTGCTAGCATCTTGTTTTCAAATTCAAAACGCCAGCTTTCTTCTGAAAGGCCTGAGAACCCTATTTAAGACCACACACGCGAACTGACCATCACTCCCGAACTAACCGTCACCTACTATTTTGTTCAGCAGGACCAGAGAGTGCTTCGAGCAGCTGGGATAGTAAACCAAAACGCACTGATTTGCGTTTCTTTACTTTTTGGGGTGACTGAGTACACTGCACCTTTAATAAGTCAACTACGTTCCTTTTTCTATATTGATTATTATGTATCCGAGATGACATATTTTTTGAAACAGCATTCAGAAACCTTCCGGCAACTGAATTTGAAGTTTTTCCATTCTTCTGATATTTTTAGGT